>LTAE01009370.1:0-18705 GCA_001647135.1 Pontederia paniculata
GTCTCCTTGTCCTCGTGCAAGAAAGGAGAAGTTGTAAGGGAGCCTTCGCCGTTGAAGAAGGAAATAATGATCTCAAGATATCTCAGTGCGAGAAGACCGGAGCGGGGACGTAGGCCAGGAGTTCGGTCGAACCTCGTCAACAAACCTTGTGCTTGTGTTCTTGTTTGTTTCCTCTCTACTCTCTTCTCTCGTTTTGTTTATATTTGCTTGTGCAAGCTTCCGCTAATTATAACATAACTCATATAGATTTATTAAAATAGAGTAAGAACTTTTAATACACCAATTCACTCCCCCCCCCTCCCCCCTCTCTTGGTGCCATCCAGATCCTACACTCCATGTGAATCTACAGTCCGTGACCGGGAACTCAACCAACGACTGAGAATCAATGAAATCTCTAAACTGTTCAGCCCCACTATCTCTCCCTTGTCGTCTGTCAGGGTGGTCTTCCATATCCAAGGTGACGTTGAAGTCGCCCCTATCAGCTATCGTACATGTGGGAGCTGAGTGCGGGCCCTGCTGAGCACCTCCCACATCGCTCCTCGAAGAGACGCGGAGCATGGGCCATAAACACACGTGATCAGGTAGTTGGTGTCATCAACCGGTGAGCGCAGATGAGCTGACAAGCAGAATCTATCCGTCCACGAGTCCACCAAAGAAAATAGCTCGGTCCGCCAATCAAGGATGCATCCGCCTGATCGGCCCACCGTAGGAAGCACTAGCCACCCTGCCATGCGCTGACCCCCGATTCCGCCCCATGTCATCTGACAACATTCGACCAACTTTGTCTCTTGAAGAAGGGCCACATCGACATCCCATTCTTTTAAATATCGACCTAGGATCCGCCTCCTCCCGGGGTTCCCCAACCCACGTACATTCCACGTCAAAATCTTCATTCAGAAACCCCTTCATGCTCCCGAGCCCCCTGGCCCCTTGCGGGCCTGTCGAGCACTCGGCGTGAACGCCGAAGGGTGTGGCAAAATGTGATGCCTCTGCAACTGTCTCGACCTCCTCTGGGTCTCTAATGTGGAGAAGTACCAGGGACAGTGGAGAACTCAGCTCGCGTCTAGGTGTAAGGGTTGTATGCCCTTGCGAGATCACAGTCGTGTTAGACTCTAGGGATGAGGAGCATTCACGCTCCGGTGGCTTGACTGCTGTCGTCGAGCGGGGGAGTAGGCTGGTGGAGTCGACGTTTGTAGAAGAGGGAGGCACTGGCCTCCGCCTGCATTGAACCCTCGTCCTGATATGGGTCGGCTGCGGGCCATGAGACGCCTGAGCGGTGCTAGCTGAAGGTGCGCCATCTGGTTGTCGCTCGAGCCTCGCCGAAGATGGTGAAATGCCAGGTAAATCTGGAGCGGTGCAGGAGGGAGATGCACGAGCTGAGGGTGTTGGTGTGTTACTGGATGTCGTGCCTTGGTGTGGTGATACCATGCGATTTTTGGGAGATTCTAGCTCGTGGGGGGTTTTTCCCGGATCGGACTCATCCATTCCAGGCTCCACCGGTTCAGGCTCATCCGGGATGGGGCTGATATGGTAATTTGGTTCAGGGCTGGGGCATGGTTCACTGTTGGGCTGGGTAGGGTGTGGACGGCTGGGTTTTGGTGAATGGGTGTTATGCGTCGACACGTCATTGGTACGACACTTATGGGTATTGGTGGGATGGTCGTACTGTTGTCCTTTTTCCATGTATTGAAGCTTTCATGCGACAACCTCGGACCAAGATCTGCTTTTCGGCGCTCGTTTGACGGTGATGAGGTATCGCTCAAGTCCCACACAAATGTTTACTGATGGCGGCAAGCAACATCCCGGTTTGAGGATGATGGTCAGCGTGATGAAGGAGACATCTGGAGAGCCAATCGGGGGAATATTCATCCCTGAAATGTGAGCAAATGGTGTCATGATCCCCTGCACCGCCTCCGCATGCCTTAGGTGAAGAGGGACGCCACCCAGACTAACACGAACAGCGTTCGTGGGGGTCGGATTGGCTCCATCAGCTGGGGACCATGTGCGCCAGGAGAGGCTGCCTTCCGGTCGGAGTGGGATGGTCATCGACATTAGTACTTCGCGTTGCTGCGAATAACCCAGGAACAACAGACAAAGCCGACTGGAGATTCTCGAGAGATGAAAAGGCGTCCCCATTCCACATATCTTGAGCAAGGCTTTGTGGACGTGGAAGAGGTCATCCAGGTCCTTCGATGATGTCCCGATGAGGCACGATTGAAGGAAAACCGCCATTTGTTGAGTGGTCGGCGACCATGGGAGAAAAACATGTCTCGGGGGTGGTCGGGTACTGAAGTTGTCAAAGCCGCAGCGTGTGTTGTCCCCTGGTTGCTGATCTCTCTTGTCTTCTCCTTGCTGGAGTCACGCTGGGGTAAGGAGCAGCGTGATTGATGATGGCCGTCCTGGTGGCATCGCAGGCAGCGAACGAGACCCCTGCAAGCCCGCGCCAAGTGGCCTTGTCTCCTGCACTTGAAGTAGATGATTTGACTTCTTTGTCGAGCAAGTCGAACGTACTCCATCCAGTTGTCCCCTCGCTGAAGCAGTCGAGGGCGCATCGCTACAGCTCTGGCGATGGGATGGCAGGGTAAAAATCCTGGAGGCGAAGGGTGTTGTGGCAGGTGAGAGAATGGAGATGCTTGTAGGCGGCGAGGGGATAGAGGTAGCGGGAGAGGAGAGAGGGTCCGGCGAAGAGGGGAGTAGCCGGAGAAAAGAGGGAGCTGGCGGACGGAGGAGAAGAAGCGACAGTGTCCTGCGATGCTTCCCAGCGAAGTCCAGGGCCGAGCGACGTGGGGTAGGGAGCGGAGGATTCCTCGTCACCTACCGCGGCAAGCCATCGGCACCATGGCGATGATGGTCGCACCTAGGGCACGCACTCTTCCATGGTGACGGTCTTTTTTCTCTCCAGCCTTCAAGGCATATTATTCTGTAGGAAAATTTTGAGAGGATGAATAATAGGAAAGGATGATTTGAATGATAAATTTGAATCAAATTTTATTTATTATAATTTATTAGGTATTAAGGTCATGATTCTATATTAATGATCATGATTTCCTTTTTTATTATTGGAAAGTATTTATGTTAGGTTTAAACTTAGATTTCTTGTTCTTTTTTTTTCAGGTGTTACACCCTTGTGTTAAATGAAAATTAAATAACAATTATTTATGCTATTGCGAGTTATATAGAGATGTGACATGATAAATGATAATAATACACAGCTAGTGGTAATTAAATATCACAGCATCTTGTTGTCGTAGCTTGTAAGAAGAGTTAAAGAGGAACCGGCTAAAGTTGACTCAATTGCTAATAGGGTTGGGTTAAAGACTAATATTAAATTTAAACCATAAATACATATTTTTTAATATTTTAAATTTATATTTATCGAAGAGGAATTAACTTAAATTAATGTTATGGCAAAATCAATAAACAAGTTATCAACTTCTAGAGATTCTCGGTTTTCGAAAATTACACTTATTCACCCTACGCGAGAAAAAATATTTTGTAAAAATTATCTACTTCATTTCTTGGGTCGACAATAAAAGGTTTTTTTTTGGTTGATTAAAACGATATAAATAAATTAGCAACCATTTTTCATTATCACGCTTCCAAATGATACAATATTATTGAAAATGCTTAACTTATTTTTGATACACCATATCAAATATAAAAATATTAATTTCACAATTTATTTTTCTTCGTACGTACGAATTCTAAATCATTGCTTGGAAACTTCAAGTTTTAAGAAGTGCATGCCAATTTGAGTCGAATTAAATGTTAAAATTAAGATTTGTTTGTTGCTTATGTACCTTTCAGATTATGAAAGGATTTATGATATTTTACTTCCTCCTATTTTTCATCTCTCTTTTTGTGAGAGTAAGAAGATCTTTTAATATATATACCGACTTATAAATAATATATTGAGGTCCATATATAGTAATGTAGGTTATGATATTCATGCAGTTCAAGATCTTATGCTAAACTCACTAAATGTATCATAAACCAATATTAAAATATTATAAATTCAGGACCAGATAACCAATTAACGAAATACTTTTTAGGACATAAAATAGAAAAGGGAACAAAAAAGATTCTACCGATTGAGCTTAATTTGCTGTCAATAAAAGAATTATTGGATGCACAGTGCACAGTGCACATGGACAGGTGATGGGTGATCAATAATGGAGGGTGTAATTAATATATATACCTCAAAAGGGAAATTACCATTCGAGTACAACCTAAAACTTGTTTCTTGTAAATTTTTCTTGTTGTGGTTCAAGCACAAATTAATATTTCAAGCATGTAACATGATCTTCATCAACACATAACATATATTATGCCCTAGGCCTAATGTGAAAGACAAGATATGTATACTAATCAATTATCATAATAATTTATCCGCTCTACTGCCTACTAATGACTGATAGGTTTTCTAGTTTAAGCTGCTAATGGGCCAAAACTCGTGAGAATTAAGTATGAATAGATGCTTTGGATATATAATTGCACATGATCCATGCCCACGCGTTTATTACTTTGCTGTATTTCAAATTTGGGATCCACTTATTTTAGACTTTCTAAGTTATATATTCATTGAAGTTTTACATCATATAAAATATGAATTCGTTCTTGCAATGCTAAGCTAGAAAAAATTTGACTTGCATGTGGTGATGGGTGATGAGTGATGAGGGATGAGGTGTGTATCAGTAGTTTAAAAGATATAAATGATTACCTATAAATCCATGTTGAAATTTTAAGATTGTTTTGGTTCATGAAACGATAGAGAAGAAAAAAAAATGATATACTCAATAAAATATGATCCAACATAAAAGAAAAAAAAACGATATGTCATGTTTGGTTCATAAAACGATTGAGAGAAAAATTAGTATGCATAAAGATACGCGAGATTGATATTTGAATTTTAGATGAAATAGTTTTTGCATATCTTACATGATTTTATCATATGTTCTTGACCACATCAAATTTATCTAATTGTTTATACACATTAATATATATATATATAAAGTTATTGTTGAAGAAAATGTAAATTATTTTTTAAAACCTTCAAGATATCATCAGATGTAGATTTGTTGAAAGATCGTAGGGCTAATCACAGCGTGCAAGAATTGAAGAAGCATAAAAAGCAAACTGTGTTATCATACGGGCACTTAATCATTTTTCTATCGAAAATTATTTAGTGGTCCATTAATTGACTGTCAACCATTGACAATTTTTGGAACTTCAAAAAAAAAAGAGGCATAATTATTTCCACGTTTTAATTCTTTTTCCGAAGAATGCATTGTCAAATATCTCAATAATTACGCACGTTTTTTCACTATATCAAAAAAAAAGGTCGTGCGTGTCATCTTGCTGTCGTGAAAGACGAGAACAGTTATCATTTCATATTGCAAGTACAGCATACGAGAGACGACTTTACTCTTAATTAACAAAGTTTGATCCAAAAGTTATTGACTTAATTTAAAGAATAATTAATTTAATTAAAACTTTTATTTTTTTATTTACAGTTGAACATTAAATTAGTTAAACATTACTCATTTCGAACAGATCTAGACCGAAAGTTCACCCGCCTTTGAGTAGACATGACTACATATTAGGTGAGAAGAATATATAATGTTTTTACATTAATACAATACAATTATGTACATAAAAATTCAAATAATTAAGGTTAATTTGATATAGTTTATGTTTCAAACAAAATATGTTATTACATTACGTTGCATTTTTTTAAAAAAATACTTATCAATTGTCATAAAAGTGTTAATTCAATTCATTATTCTTATATCATCCACAAAAGATATAATTATTTAGTTCTCATATGGCATCCAAAAATTCATCATAATTTTTTTTTCTAATTCTTCATCAGTATGTTCTTTCAATTGAACGACTCAGTAAAAAGTTAAAAATGCAATCGACTAGTGTTTTTTAGAATTACACTTACACGGAACACTAATACAGAATAAGAGATTATAAAATTGAAGGTTTCTTTATAGACCCTTCCCTATCCGGGATTATTAGAGTTAAATAAATTATGATTATATTAATATTTTTATGAGTTTATAGTCTTGCTAACTAATTATGTTAATCAAAATCTGTTCGATAGTCATAATTAGCTGGGAGTATTTCTCAATAGGAACTAACATAAATAACTATCGTTCACGTTCTTAAAATCATGATTGTCAAGATCAATCTTAGTGATCCTAATAAATTTCTATTTTAATGCGATAATATTATGAATAAAATTATAATGAGATCCTAATTTATAACGTACGATCTCAAATAAATATTTTAATATATTATTTTTTTATATAATTTTGCTAAAAATAATTAATATAGATAAAGTTTAATATTTTTTATAAATTTATCAAATTATAATTTACTGAAGTGTAATTCAAAAGTTGAGTGAAAAAAATATTAAAAATATATTTTTTTTATATTAAAATATATTATTTTATTAATTTGTAGGCTCTTATAAAGTTATAATTCTTGATCCGATCTTACGATTTTCGATCTAACAATCCATTTACGATTTTATGTAAAATTTTTATCTTGATAATCTTAATTAGAGTTATTGGAGAGTACAAGGTTAATAGTTCAAGTGATAACAAGACTGTGTGGAAAGTTTCCCGATCTGGAAGGAAAAGATCACATTACAATTTAACAATCAATTTCTAGATAAAGGTAATTTTTGTTTGATTATCTTCAATTTCTTCTAGAAATAAAGTTTGCTTTTCTTGTTAGACTCAATAAATTGCATACTGTTCTAACTTTTAAGTTAAAAGTCAGAGATAGACACCTGAAAACATCATATTTGGGTAGAATGAAACGACTTTATTTCAGGCCTTATTTTGATGTCCAATAAGGCCTAAGTAAGTCTCAAATGAAATAATTTTACGTTTCATTTTTGGATGTTTCAAGTAGGAATGAAGAAATTAACATCTCCCTCACTTTAAAAAAAAATAAACAAAATTGGAAGCAATGTTATTTCCTCTGGTACTATCCTGTTTTTTCGAATTAAGATTTGAATTATTATTAGTTCTCCCTTCCTTTATCCAAGCCCTTTTATCAATTGGACGCCATGGGCGATGCACTCGAACCTACTAGCACCGAAGTTATTGCACTTGTCCCAGAGATAGAAAAAGAAGAACAGACCCTGCAGCCATAGAAAAACAATAAAACAATAAACTTCCATAAAATGCAACCGAATACATGAGGATCGAACCTCCGTCGACACTTCTTCTCAAATAACCAAATGATTAAGACCTTGTTAGGTCAGACGCCAAGAAAGACTAAAAGATGAGCACCATAAGAGCCCAAATCTGTTTAGATTTCTCTGTCATGTCAATTAAAGGCTACAAGGTAAACCTTTGCAATTTTTATTTTTTTTACTTTTTAGTTTGCTGTGTTCTCTTTTGTTTATTCGGAGAAACTTGTTCTGTTTCGATTAAACCAGAAGTTCAGAACTAAATGTCTCACAAAGACAAACAATTATATTACAACTGTTACAGTAAATATTGATGGTTAAAAAAAATAGGTGGCGTGGAGAGAAAACAAATTTATCATAATGAAGCATATAAAGAAATGGATTAAGCAATTCATTTATCATCTGCACAACTGCAAGTTCAGTATTTATGACTTGATTGTCGTGGAATAGACATGCAGAACTAAACATCACCTATTAGAATGATTGGAGACTCTGGTTTCCATCTTAGTCTTAGGCTTTGTTTGGAAACTAACTAATGGAGGGGTGGTATGACATGGTGGAGTATAGGATGGGATGGTGGAGTGTGGTGAAGTATGGTGAATTATTGATAAACTCATGTTTAGATAAAAATTTATGATGGTGGATGGATTAAACTAAATCACGTCATGATTAAATAATTTAGATAAAAGTTATTTATACTCTTTATTATATATTACTGATCCTTAAGAAATATAATATTATTATAATATTTATATATTTATCATTATTTATATCTCTTTATATATTTTTTCTCTTATCATTATTTTTCTCTCAATGTATTTTGTTTCTTTCATAATTTTTTTATCTTTTTATTTTTTTGAAATAAAGTTAAAAAAGATCGAAGATGATAGATAAATATAAAAAATAAAAAAAATAATATTATCATTACATAAATAAAAATATTGTTCAAATGACAATACTTTAATATGCTAAAGTAAAAATGATCATAAAAATAATTATTTATCTAAAATTCAATAAAAAAAATAATTAATTTGAAAAAAAATATTATGATGACGTCCAATATGACAAAAAATTAGTGTGAATGAATAAAAGTTAAACAAATGTAAGTACTAAATAATTATAAAATAAGATAAAAAAATAAAGTTATTTAAAAGGGTAGTTTTGTCTAAAAAGTTTTATTCCCCCTAATTTCATCAATTTGGTGGAATGAAATATTTGGAGTTTGGAGATGTGACTCACCCCTCCAAATCCCATATGACTTATATTTTTTTTACCCAAACATGATTTAGCTAACACCACCCACCCATCTTCCACATTATACCTCCTAATACCTCAATCCAAACAAGGTCAATCTTGAACTTGATCTCTAGTTGTACTCAAAAATTTCATTTTAATTCCAAAAGCTACTTTAAATTTACTTTATAACAAACCCTTGAGGGTTTCCTCGTTTTATAACAGGAAAAGAAAATCCTTGTAACACATTATTTCAGCATCTACTTATCAGTCTAATCACTTTTAGTAACTGTTGAAATCAGCAAATTAGTAAACAAATATCCTTTATGATTTTACAGCCAAATAACAAAACAGTGGCAACAGCATGTATGTAAACTCAATCAAGACCACTTTACAATAAGTAATGAAATTCCTAAACAAATGTACAAGTTTCCTTGAAAAGAGAACCTGACAGATAAAACAAAAGTTTTGAGCCCTTATGATGCCTCCAAGGTATATATTAAACCAATTCTGAAAGGGGTTAGTATAACCATCCAGTGAAGTCAAAAGTCATGAAATGCATAATCTTTTTTTTGGGTAGACAATGAATAATCATTAACATGCAAAACATCATAAATGAAAGAGATCATTTTATGAACTTCAAAAAACAAGATTAATCTTCATGATGTTTACACGTATGCATCCATTGATAATATATATATATATATATATATAACCAACAATAAAATTAAGAACAAAGAACAACATGATGGTAACAACGTAGTCTCAAGTGCATAACACTGGGCACCAACAGTAGTAACAGCAATCTACTTGATTTATCAGACAATGAGAAATAGAACATAAACAAAGGAGGCATTCAAACCATTCCTGCAAGGGTATCTATCTGACCCTGTAGTGAGAAAGTATTTTCAAGGAAAGAAACAACACAAGTTCATCATCCTGCCATTTAGCAAAAGTTGTCAGCTCAAGTGAAACTATACCTTTGGGTAATGGTCTTGAAATGACTATCCTGACCTTCATGTTTGTATGACCTTGCCACATGATTCTGATGAAGGTTTTTGTTTAAGTAAAACAATCCTTTCTACTTTGATCAAGAGCATCAATATTTCTGTTATGAAAGACAATAACTTGATGTTCCATTCTTGTCCCAAGCAATGCAATTCACCGAACAGCTGTCAACAATAGTATCATAAGATTACATTTTTTTGTCGATAGCAGTTGAGAAATCATACACATGAGTCAAAGTTCATTTTTATCGGCCAATATACAAAAGGGTTTCAGTTTTCAAATCAACACATCGCATCCAACTATCCTTTATGTATATCTGATAGTATTACAACAGTTCCAAAGGTTCGTGTAAAATACAATTGGGTATATTTCATTGCTTATCCATGTTGTGCAATGAAAAAGAATCAAGAACATGCATGTATATTTATAGCTATGAGTGCATCCTACATACATTTCACCATAAATAAAATGTTCATTTCCTACCCACTACTTTCTCCCTTCGACCTTGCTGGTAACTTCAGCTTTTGCAATGTGTATCAAAAATGTAGTTGCTAGGGAAGTAGAACAGATTAACATCAAGAATACACTATTCCATCCCCTAGTTGATATATATCCTGTAAGCAATGGTCCTAAAGCTGCCCCAACAGAGCCAGTGCCATCGATTATTGCAGTTACAGTAGCTAATGCTCGCGAATTCCCTTTTATCATGTCTTGGGTGCCCAAATCAGCTGCAACTGCTGTTGTAATTAGAGAGTAAGGACCATTTACAAAATATCCAGAAAGGAACATGAGACCAACGTTAAGCTGCATTGATATGCTTCCATAAACTCTGTAAACAATCAATGCAGGTATTGAGAGAAAAAGGAAAGAAATAGAAGTAATTGCACGAGCATTAAGCCTATCTGACATAAATCCTGCTGTAATTCCACCAAGTACCCCTCCAATATCAAATATTGTTGAAAGGATTCCAGCAGTTTTGTGTGATAACTGCTTTCCAGCAATAGCTGCAACACCACCAAACATTTCAAGTAAGTTAAGATTACAAACCTACCATAGAAGTAAACATTTGAAAAGTAAATTAAACATCAATTTTTCAGAAGAATATTAAACACCAAACTATTTGTAGATTTTAATAAAAAGAACCAAACTTTTGTTGAATTCTTTTCAATAAGCAAGTTACTTCTGTTTGATTTGTTGATGAGAACAGTGTAGTTATTTACACAGAGAAAATTTATGCTATCAATCAGAGAAAATTCCTTCTTGATCAGAGCTCAAATAACTTCAGTTACTTCACTTATTCAAACTAGTATCTGATTATATATTTAAACAACTCTAATACTTCATGACCTCTTGATAAAATAGCTTACTTTATATTTCAGGTAAGTTCCAGCCAAATTCATCCACCAAACTATCATGCTCAGTGGTGATGACTTGAGAGAAATATAAACAGACAGGCAACAGCCATTGATATTAATAATTAAAATAACCCCTGGTAAGTTTACATGAAGAAAACATATTCTCTTGCATTAGATTTTAGCAAAGTGTTGGTCGAGAAACATCTATTCTTCATTAAGTTTTGTTCAATCCTACAGTTTCAAAGAATGTGGAAGGACTACATTACTTCATTCAGTTGTCCTAACTCTTGTGTTCTTTGTTTGAGCAAAGGAGGACAGGGGATCAAATAGTCTGACTTTCCAAAGGAGTGAACTAAAAGAAGTATATCATTGTAGCCATCATTCTAACCAAAATATGATAGACTTCAAACTTCAAATAAACCAACACTCAACAGGTATCGTTAGCACTAGAATTATAGATGTCTCAATGGAAAGTGAACCAAGAATGATGCGAGGACTTACTGGTATGCCGAATGTAAAATGGTAACCAATAAAGGAAAGTGTAGGCAACAAGCTTGGAGAAGAAGAGGCAAAATGCATAGGGCGCCACGCCCGGCAACCTCCAGGCCTCCAAGAATCCAATCGCCTTGGACAACTCTTCTTCTTCAGGCACTTTCGAGGTTCCAAGGAGACCCATTTCTTCCACATTTACTTGATCCATATCTTCAAGGACAGCAGCATTACTACCAGAATCATTCAACTCAATCTCCACCCCTGCAGCTTCGAAACCCAGTTCTCGCGGATCAACAACCAAGAATGCCCATACGAGGACTCCGACTAAGGCAATGAGAAGAGCCGGCAGCAGAAACGACCAGCCCCAGCCGAACTCGAGCAACGAGGACGCGAGGACGGAGCCGAGGATGTTGCCGACGGAAGTGTGGGAGTTCCACACGCCCATGATGAGTCCGCGCTCGGACGATCTTCCGAACCAATTGCCGACGACGGCGACGACGCAGGGCCATCCGACGGACTGGACGAGTCCGCCGACGACTTGGACGGTGAGGAAAAAGGCGAGTCGGTGGATGCTGAACCAGTAGGCGGCGCCGAAGGCCGCGACGGAGACGCCGCTGGAGAGCATGCCAAGTGCGAGGAAGCTGCGAAGATCGACGCGATCCGCAACATGGCCGGCAATGTACATTCCAACAGAATAAGACGAAAGGAACGCCAGGTCGAGCTCGCCGAGACGATGCGGACCTCGCGGCCCGTCGAAGGGTGGCCATCCTCCGCCGCCATCAGCAGAATCGTCGCCGGCGTCTCCAGGGCCACCGGAGAGGAGTGATTTAACGATGGTGGGGGGCTTGCGGGAGGCATGGAAGGAGGCGTAGGCGAAGAAGGTTAAGAGGAGCACAGCGATTTGGTGGCGGAGGATCCGGTGGCGCGGCGACGGCGTACGCGACGCCGGAGGTGCGGTTAGGGTTTCCATAGGAGACGGAAGTACGCCCCCAACGGATCCCATAGATCGGAGAAGGTCATGGGAGGTGGGTGGAGGAAGGAGGCAAGAAGCGTCATATATGTACTATAACGGTTTGGACCGGTTTGTTTGAAACGATTTAATAGTCAACAGTATGACGGTACCCAGTTGGTGCTCTTTTCAGCGGCCGCGACCTCCTCATGAGTCATGACTACGTCTCCGCCGGAGCCTACGTCGTGGAGGGCGTGCTATCCGGAGACAAGGACGGCATCAAGGCTGCCGCACCTACATTTTAGCACGGTTCTATCTGAAACCCACGTCTGTGGTTCCATCCTCTCACCGCAACGCTCGCCGCCACGTCCAATCCCCGTCGGCCTCCTCTGCGCATCTGCCGTCAGCCACCTGCGCTGCCCTGGCGCTGCACAACGACCTGCCGACGAGCCTTTCGCCAATCGCAACTGACCTCTCCCGTTTCCTTACGCCTGCCTTCCGCCGCCGCCACTGCCGCTCTTCGCCATTGCCGAGGAACCGAACTCGGGAACCCATTGCCTCATCCTCCGCCACCAGGCCCGCCCCCCACCGTACAGCTTATCCCGCCCTACCGTCGACCATCCCCTGTGTTTCTTCACCGACCGCCGCCGCCATCCGGCACCCNTGCCGAGGAACCGAACTCGGGAACCCATTGCCTCATCCTCCGCCACCAGGCCCGCCCCCCACCGTACAGCTTATCCCGCCCTACCGTCGACCATCCCCTGTGTTTCTTCACCGACCGCCGCCGCCATCCGGCACCCTCCGCCTGCGTCGCACGGCACTGAAAGTGTAAGTTGATGAAGGGTTAAATGCTTTCTTGTATGGCTTGTTTGGTTCGATGGTAGAGGGGGAAAGAGCGGCAACAAAAAGGGAGGAGAGGAAAGGCAAGGTAACGAGGGGAAAAATGTTAACCCTATTTGAATACGAAAAATATTGACATTTTCGTAACTAAAAATAAATGAGCTTTTTATTTTTTTTTTCTCTCTTTTTTACATTCCAAATTTTTCCTCTCCTTTACATTTTAAATTAGGATTGAAAAAAATTTAAAAGAAAGAAGAGGAATGGAGGGAAGACCTTCATTCTCTTCTCCTCAATTCCTCTCCTTTAAAACTCAATTCAAACAGGAGAAAACATATTTTTTTCCTTTCCCTCCCCCTCTTTCCTTTTCTCTACTCTCAAATCAAACAAGCTCTTAGTGTTGAATTGTTTGGTTTGAGGCGTAAACCAAGACAAGAAAAATGAGATTTTAATTTTGGATGCAAACGTTAGTCTATTTTTCTCTAAAAGAAAAAGAAATATTTGAAATACACTTTTCAATTCTGATCATATATAGTTAATTATTTAAATATATTCATTAGAGTATATTGATTCAACAAAAATTATAATTTTTTTCTCTTTTTTCAAATATCTCATCCAAATAAAATTAATTTTTGTACATTCATTCTTTTCTATTTTCTTCTCTTATTTTTCCTTCCCCTTAATTATTATTGAATCAGATAGACTCTTAGAGAAGATAAAATTAGATTCAGATGATTTATTTCTATCATCGATCATACATTTTTTTGTGATTTTGTTTGAAGTTTATGCATTATAATGTGAAATAGCTTATGTTATATCGATTTGTTAGATTCTAGTGGAGAAAAGGCCAATTTTGGAGCTCCAGAACCAAAATATATTTCACCTAATTGTTAAGGTATATAAGTGTGTTTCTCTCACATCACTCCGCTCGTAATTGCCACACCTGGTAATCGGTAGTGCTCGTCTGCCTTGAAGGGTGTTCGGTATCAAACGAATCACTCACTCCCGATGACCATGTTCTATCATCCTCAATGCTCATATGGATGTAGATTTTGGATTCTTTGTTAATCATATATTTTACCTGGAAACTAAAGTATCAACCAAGCTTCTCATGTCGTAGACCAATTGACATGATTACTTTGCTCAATAAAAAAAAAGAGTAGGAGTCGATTTCTCAAGGGTGGTAGAGGTAATGGACTACATTATATTGATGGCGGTCACAAATAGAGTTGAACCAACATTGCAAAAGGAATAATGATAATAGGGCCAAGATATCCTCACCCTCGAAATTAGATGAGAAGGTCACCATCTTGAGTTGCCATTCTCAAGCAGTATTGTGAACAACTCATTTTTTGTGCATGTTGTGGCGATTTATGCTTTTGAAGTTGCATGAAATTATCTAGAACTTGTTTCTTATTCTTCCATGGCAAACTAGATGATAATGTGTGGACGGACGAATGACTTGAAGGTTAGGGTTGTCACCAACTTTTAGGTCCTTGACTTCTTGCGCAAAAGAGTATCCACAAGTGACCCATAGGTAACTTTGGTGTTGCCACACCTTTGGAGTGCAAGGTGCATATTAGTATGATGATGTACTTGAACATGCTCATATCGGCGTCCTTGTTGTTCTTGAAATTGACTTTGATGTATTCATATGATCAAGATTTATATTACCTTGGGAAAATAACTATGTGCTACCAAACAAGAGGAGAAATTGAACATTTTTCGAGAAGAAGTGAGAGATTTAAACTTGAAAAAGCACAAAAAAGCTAAATATCATCAACTTGAGGCCATCTGAACTTCCTTTAATATACTCAACAAGTTTTCTAAAATTTCCGTTCTTTGAATCTTTCTATCATCAACTTTTAAAAGACCATATATAAAATCTCTCATAATATATCCCCAAAGTATCTGCTACTTACAATTACAAATAGTTTCATTATTTTGAGCTACTTGTTCTCTCATTGGTGTGCATGCTTGCATGCCTTACAACTCTCTAACTTTATTGCACAAAAATCATTATGTCTTTTTTCCTATTGCACATTATGGAATATTGTGATTAAAAATTTACAAGAAATGTTGATCAATATGATGTCCAAAAACTAGTGGCCCTAGTGCTTGAGGTGCTGCCAAATCCACCTCCGAAGCTTGAAGAAGAGATAGCCCACTAGCAGTAAATTCAAACTGCGAATGTTGTGGAAAAGAATCAGTTATCATCTAGGAGTTTTTACTTGATCTTTTAAAACAAGAAGCAACTAATATATACATGTTCTTAGGTGGATTTTGGATCTTGATGATGATTGAAACTGACCATGTCACAATGCATTTCCAATGTTCACTATCTTTTCATTTGTCATAGGTAGATGAAGGGAACTTTTTGTTAGATATCTTGTCACACTATTGAGATCACAAAGTTGATCCTAAGAGCGAAAATTATCGACTCGACGGTGGATCATCCTTTGGTTCAAAAGTTTTACCAAATGGAGGAATTGCATTTACCTCACAGATAATGAAACACTCGTACTTTGAAATGATAAACATTTCTTCTTTGGCCAAAAAAGAAAGATACGCATTGGTTATTTATTTGTGCCGAATTATTATGAAAATTCTAACATGTTGAAGGTTTTATTATTTCTCTCGTCCTAATTATCATAATGACATTTATGAATGATGTATTTTATTGATGAAAGAAGTAATAATCATGCTTTATATGAGTTGTGATCTGCATAAGTTGTTTTGGAATGATAATAAAGTGGTCATACTCTATTAACTTGAAATAGAAGTAGAGTCTATAGTGAAAGTAGAATAAAATGTTATTTCATCATCTATTCTTTTACCAAACACTATATTGGTTCTTTTGCTCATTATCTTTTCATGTTGGTATTTGGTAGGCAGTTCACGTAGAGTACACTCCTCGTGATTCATGGGCTATCCTTGCTATGTGCTACACTAGATGTGGATGTGGCAGCTTATATTATGAGAAGGAGATCTTGATTGTTGAGATATGTATGTCATGCCAGCCCCAACAACTTTGGTGCACATCTCGACCACCAGAGAGTTGAGGTCCTCAACTGGTGGTGGGGGAGTTTCTTGTGAATTAGCAAGATGCCATCCGCAAACTAGGGGTCAAGCCGCAACCTCGTGTTGTTGCCATGTCTTACTTTCAATATGAGATCTTGAGAGACTGAGTATGTTCCATGTTCGAGAGCCCGCACACCAAAGCAAAAAGATCTCCACAGGTTGCACGGAGCTACCCGTCAAGTCAATTTGAAGACATGCTTATAGAGATTCTAAGGGTTAGTGAGGAGATTCCCAACCAATTTTGACTAGGAGAGTTGTGTTGAAATAGTTTAGTTTCCACATCCCAAAACCACCATAGTCTTTATGCCTCATCAAAGTGTCCCCTTTTGCGTGTGGCCTCAAACAAAATCTTAGTAGAGATTTTGCATGTATTTGGTGGGTGGATGACAATAGGTGCCTCATGGTTTACATTAAGTAGGTGAGTATGGTTTGGATTATGGATTGAGTGAGTCTCCCGTTAAAGAAAGAATGTTAGTTGCTCATCCACTTATTCACAAATGTACTCAATTTGTTATTTGCTCAAAGTTTTCTTTCATAACTTGACCGTGGATTATTAGCATGTTGAGATATTTTCAACTTCCTATCAATGTGGCTTATTTGAAGGAGCTAAGGGAAAAGAATATGTTCTCTTTTTTTGTGAACCACTATGGAGAAAAGGATTGAAGACATTTTAACATTGACTCTCTGGCCTATGTATCACATCTCAATATTTTGCAATGTGTTTAGTTTTTCAGGATTATACAAGTTGTTATGATAAAATTTAACATCTTATTGGGTGACTTAATTATAACATTATCTTTAGCACGTACATAATTTCGTTTAAAAACTTCATTCTTCATCTGAATGCACATGAGTTTACTTCATCTCAAGGATATGTTTTGCCTTCGTCAACCTGAGTGGTTCAAAGAGTAATAATGGGCTAAAGATCTAGTTAGTACAAACTCAAATAAAGAAAAAATGAATCAAAGGATGGGATCAATAAGGACACATGATAGAAAGTATGACATATGTTCTATCAGCGAGTTAGAAAACCACTCAGTAAGACCAATAAATATTCGTTGAAAATTCAAAGCTACAAGAGTAGATACAATCAAAACACATATCTAAAGAGTAGATACAAGAGTATAACATAGTGCGATCAAATCAAATATGCAACATAAATTCGGTATCAAGCTCATAATATATCATTTTCACGTCTAGAAATATACTCATTCATATCTTATTGAGCCATAAATCAGCTAAGGCAACTCATTTCCATCACATAAAAGACCACATCATTTATGACGTGATAGTATAATTAAATGCCAAGTTGCATATGAATATTGCCAATATTCATAGGATTCAAATATAGGATATGATTTTTATGGCAAACTTATCAATATCTTGCATATCGTATCAATATATAAAGGAGATATCAAAGATGTCAAAAATTCATACAAGAAGGGTTAGGGTTTAATGAATCATATATGTGAATTTAGATCACTGACAAATCATATAAAAAGCTTAGCATATCAAATAAGCATATGCAAAATCATGAGTAACCTTACAATGTCAAGAAATGATACAAGAGACCTCAGAACTTTAAGTGACCATATAATAAGGATATGGTCATAAAGCAAAGGTTAACAAGAAACATATGAAGTAAGTCGAGGAGACATGCAAATGGTTCATATGAAGAAATGAACCACAAGAAAATTATAACATCGAGAAGACATACAAAAGATATTAAGATATCAAAAGATCGTCAAAGGAACCTAGAACAATAAAAAAAGGTCATATAACAATAAAAAATCAAGATAATGATACTTATCTAAAGATTTCGTTGTTACTATTGGATTGCACCCTTCTTAGCTTATCAATACTTCTTTTACTCGTTCTTTTTCTCCTTTTGGCATTCTTCCAAGGGTGTGTTTTATTTTCCCTCAAAACATCTCATAAAATGCCTTATATAAAAGTCTAGGTTAGTTTTTCCTTTGGATGGATAAAATTGATTATAATCATAATTTCATACCGTGTAACTAGTCTAGACGGCAAGCACACATATAAGTTCATTTTTCCATATTTTACACATCTCACAATCTCATAGATTACAGCTAGCAACACATGGATGACAACTACAACTTAGGTGTCATCCACTGATATTGTTATTCATAAGTTCCTTGGATAGATACTACGATATGTAGGATCTGGAATGGCACCAAGAGGGGGGGTGAATTGGTATTTAAAACTTTTGTTCTTCTTGACTAAAACTAGATGTGTTATGTTCAGCGGAAGAAAACAAGTATGAATATAAAAACACAAATAGAGATAAGAGTAAGAAGAAGAACAAACACACAAACAAACACAGGGTTTGTTATCGAGGTTCGGCCGAACTCTTTGGCCTACGTTCCCGCTCCGATCTTCTCCCACAAGATCTTCGGAGTTCACTATCTCCTTCTTCAAAGGGCGAAGGCTCCCTTACAAATCTCCTTTCTTTGTACTGAGGACAAGGAGAACAACCTCTTACAATGTAATCGCTCAAGCTCTCTTGGACCCTTCTC
>LTAE01009371.1:0-18705 GCA_001647135.1 Pontederia paniculata
TATATTATATTAAAATTTATTAATTCACTAAAAGTATTATATATATAATACATATACATTTTTACTTAATGGTCTGTCTACTTATTATTCTATCACACAGATAGAAGTATATTTTTTTATAAAAACATATATCTTATTTTTTTATTTTATTCAATTATGAATTAGTGTTATAATATCATATCCATATTTTTAAATGTTCTCACTCTATTTTTCTTTCTAATTTTTCATGTTTAAAATAAAAAGTAAAACTAATATAAATATTTTGAATCATATTATGTTGTGCAAATAAATTATTAAACATTATAATTATGAATACAGGTCCAAAATAATTTTTTTAATTATATAAATATGTATATGAGCAATTATGCACCCCCTGAATAAAAGTTTTGGCTCCGCCACTGGGTGCAATAGTCCTTCACAAAGATCCTTATCGCCATGTGAGATGTCATTCGTGAAGACCTAAAAGAGTTTTGAGAATATTTGAGTCGGCGATCACATGGTGGTAGTTGAAGCGAGCTAAGCCTCTTTTGGAGCCAAGAATTGATGTTTCGAAGCAAAAAAAAACTTATAGAGGAGAGTGGTCGACTAAAAAAATAAACAACTTGTTGTGGAACATCCAAACATACTTGGAGGTCTTGGATGTAACATTAGAGGCAAGAATGGTGAAGACCACATCATTATACTTTTAGGATGTTGCCAACCTGTGGTGGTGTTACTACTACAACGACATCAATCCGATGTTGTAGAACCCAATGAAATGTAGGACGAGCTATACTAGGAACTCAATGCCTACTACCTCGCAAAGTCCATATTAGAGGCGAAGATAGCATTATTAAACCTACAATAGAAAGGCACATTGAAGCAATAGGTTAAAAGGTTCACGAAGCTCTGCCTTTTGAATTGCCTAGTGGACAAGGAAACCATGTTTATTGTTTCATCGAAGGCCTTAAGTCATATGCCTAATTGTGAATCATACTTGGATTCATACACATGAAATTTTAAACAATGTTATGACAGTAAATGTGCAGATTTGTAAACAACAATAGACAATACCAATATTAAAATCTCCAGACACACAATATTAGTTGCAAGTGCATAGCATTTATTGAGTACTTATGTATCAAATCTATAAGGAGGACAAAAACAATTGCAGTGCTAGATCTAGTTGAGAAATTAAGCTAAAAGATTGTAAGTTCAAGAAATTAAATTAGTGAATTGGAACTAAAAAGTATGAATTTAGACTCATTTTTATATGTTTTTTTAATATAAAAACAAAATTGGAATTAATAATGAAAGCTAAGAGAATTAGGAGAGACATATCATAAAAAGATCTAGAATTAAGTTGTGCTATAGGAATGCTCAAAGGATCAGTATGGGACATTAAATGTAAGGTTAAGTCAATTCATCAATACTAAGGGGGAGAGACCACACTCAAAACTCAATGTTGCAAGATCATAAATTCGGTTATTGTCACAATGTCAATTTCTCGATGTCGAATTCACAACCGTGAAAGATCTATTTTCAACCTTTAAACTTTACCTCTTAAAATTTGTGCATTCTATCATATCCATCGATTCTAGAGAGTGCAAAACATGGATCACAACCGTACATCAATCTTCTCGAGGAAGAACAACCAACGACCAGTAGCCTTTCAACTAACTGCTGACAAATCCCATATTTTTTAATATTATGTGTGAGGGATGCTCAACTACTCGACCAATGATAAACAACAAGTAATTTGTTGATTGTCATCAATATTCTAAATGATGAGCGAAAGTAAGATTCTACACGAATAAGATAGGAGAGTGAAACAAAGAATCTTCTAAACTAGCATTAGTGCCTAGCATCTCCTTATATGTCTTTTCTGGTTTTACAAATAACTTGACTTAAAATATCTTTCCTATCGATATGAATCTAATGAACACTTAGCCTTTTAGATCATCAATGCATTGATTG
This sequence comes from Pontederia paniculata, assembly GCA_001647135.1. Taxonomy (NCBI): domain Eukaryota; kingdom Viridiplantae; phylum Streptophyta; class Magnoliopsida; order Commelinales; family Pontederiaceae; genus Pontederia; species Pontederia paniculata. The sequence goes on from LTAE01009371.1 coordinate 1,957, forward strand.
CCTCTCTATCAAGATAAATCGATCTCTATGTTTTACAAACTTAGGAATTAGTACCATTAAAAATAGAAATATCATTTCATCTTAAAAATATTCATCTCATCATAAACTCGAAAAGCCTTATACAATATGATAGAGAGTAATACTAAAAATAGAGAAATGATGCATTATGAGTCACAAACCAAATAACGAACTGACAAAAGAAAATTCTTAGTATGACTAACTCTAGAATAGAAGCTTAGATATAATTATCCATCATCAAACACAAATCAGCCATCGAATAAATCATTCAAAAATCATAACAATAGAAATAATTGTTCCAATTATTTAGGTCTCTCCTTGGTCAAAGCTCACCAACCACGTGGAAGGCCCCTAATCCTTTGGGTTTCCTTCTTTTTATCCTTTATTCCTTAGCATGCCACATGTCTCCCCCACATGCTCTAAGAGCTTCCATAAAAAAATATTCCATGTAACATGATGGGCTATCATTATTCACTAGCATTCTAGTAATTAGATTTTTTCAATGTGAAGTGTTGGTTCATGACGCACAGGGTTAAAGGTGTGAAACTTCATATTCCTCTAGAAGTTTTGAAACAAAAACATAAAATCAACATCAATTTATTCTAATTCATCATTAGTGAGAGATCGAATTGGGTGTGAAGTCTTGTAGGTAAAACATAGAAGAATGCATGTATGATGAGAGTTATGCTATAAACGGAATCGCAATATGAGCTCATATGCATCTTTTTATAGTACACATTATATATATGATGCTACGCATCAAGTTCACATGGAGTAGGGACATTGAAAATGCCCTAGTCTTCGCTCGATGGTTGCTACTGTTGAAGCATTTAGAATTAAGCTCAACACCACCAAGATCCTCTGGCAAGAGTATTAGTTGGGGAAAAGAATCCAATTCGACAAATAGGGGGAGGACTATCCCCCATAGTGGAGATCGAGACAAGGAGCCCAAAGTGAAGAAGTTGGACAAGTTGCAAGCGGGACATGAAGTTGTTGTAGAAGGCAACAATTGATGTCATATTATATAAAGATGGCAAAAAATTGCAAGAGGAAGCTTTGGAGGAAGAAACTCTCATGTTTTCAAAATACATATAAGTGATGCATCTCCTCAAACCATGTCAACCTTATCAACGGACAGCCAAGGAGGACTTCTCTTCATCAAGGTGTTTATGAAAGGAAAGGAGCTCAATGGCCTCATCAACATTACCATTTTTGACCTCTTTGTCTTTCAGTCCGCAACAAAGAAACTAAAGCTTCCACTCTCACGAGACCAAAAGAAGCTCAAGGTAGTGAATTCACATGCAATGATGATCTAAAGCATTGCCCAAGTCACCCAAGTCTGCCTTGGAAAATGTCAAGGCTTGTCAACCCAATTGGTCATCCAGATAGACGACAATGACCAAATTGTGGATTACGTTCCCACAACCGCCTCACTACATCATTGGAATCATCTCCAAAATTTGTGGTGAGCTTTCCCCAAAGAGCCCATGCATTGTCCACATCTAGGGGGAAAAGCTTGACATCCAAGGTACTCTCTTCAATAAAACTTTTAGAAGGGTCACCCAAGCGGCTCTTGCCAAAGATACCAACACCTCGAAGGGTATCAATATCAAAATCAAGTGTCTCCTGAGCGAGTCAAGGCCACATTCACTAGTGGCAAGGTTCTTATCCCACTATAGCCATGACCCGTACCAAAGACTAATGCCAAGTCAAATGACTACCATAGAATATTGATCAATGGGCGAAAGAATGCCAATGCGTCAATTGTAAAGTGTCAATGGGTGACTTAATTCGTGTCATCACCATTGTTCAACTCAAGGTGACAAGTTTCATAGACAGTGCTATTATTTCAAGGCCCATTTTGTATCCTAAAGAAGATGGGCATGGTGACATATGTTTGAGCTTCCTCAAAATCTTCACCAGTACTCAGTGTTTCACACCAAATTCCTCATAAGACATCAAGCTAAATATATCCCCAAGTGACATGACTTTTCCTCGCACTACCCCTCACATTAACAACCTTCAAGATGTCGTCGCTGAGAATGTCATCAACATTGGAGATATGGCAAGTGAAGATAACACCAAAGATCAAAATCTCAAAGAGCCTAGAGCAATGATTCTAAGGACGTCACTGACTTATGGGGGAGCATGTCATCGGCCGCTTCAATGCGCCCAACACATCCATAGGTGCCTAAGTTATCTTACAATCTATGTATTTTTTTTCACACCAGCCTTTTATTTTTTTAGCAAGCCTAGTAATAATCATGTGAATGTTGCAAAGCTTGGAATGCAACCCCGTGATAGTCTTCAACACATCTTGATGTCATTCCAACCTATTTATCTTTGATATATTGAGAGAAAGCATACTAAGTCCTCACCTCATTGTAGAATTCTTCTTGAACTAATGAAAAGCTCATTTGTCTTCCAAAGTGACAACATTTGTTCATTGATATTGTTGAAATAATGTGCATGTCTCAATCGTGGGACTATCACTCAGCATTATGAACAAACGTACGTCTCATTCGGATCGAAGCGACTTTGAGCGTATGCCTATTACTCAAGAGCACTACAACGCATGACATACGTCGATTGTCATGCCCAAACCTCGCAAGCCCTCAACAAGTGGACTTTGGCAAGTTGCATACCAAGACTTCTACTTCCGAGATAGGTTTGTTTAGGCGCCTCCTTCACAATTTATTACTCCTTTGGAGTGGCACAAGGATGGCCATGCGATAGTGCACATTTGGTAGTGTTGGACAAGATTTTTCAAATACTTTATTCATAAGTTCTATGGATGAAAGTTGTGGAAACTCTTTATGGGTCATTTATGCATTCACATTTTGATTAACTAATAATTTAGATCATCACTAGAATAGATCATTATTAATTGTAAAAATATTGATAACATCGTAGTGTATTGTTTGGTAAATACTAGTAATGTAAATTATAATGTAAAATTGTTGAAATATTACAAAAATACTCTCAAAAGTTACTTTAAACTTTGATCAATATAAAGGGAAAATAGAAAAGTGAGTGTAGATAAAATTTAAGGAGTCTAAATTACTAGTCATATTCAAAGAAAATGAGAAGGTGAAATTAAACAATATATCATTTTCTTATAAAATAATAGAATTTCGAGTTTGATTGAATAGATGATTTTATAAAATATATTTCATCTTAAATAAACACCTCTTATGGGTGGTATATGTGGTAATTTAGATTATTAGGAAAGTTAAAAGTTATTCGAATATTGCAATCAATTTGTAGGTCTTCATAATTTTAAATAAAATAACTTCAAATCTAAATAAACTTTCGTATATAAAACTACCCCGAAGTGTTCTCAAGTGCATGATGTGGCCCATTTTCCCGATAAAGGGAGCTCGCGCAGACAAGAAATGGAAGAAAAAAAATGAACTAAGTTTGGCTTCAGCTCGTTAATTCACCAATAGCTTTAAAGCTTAGTTACCTTGATGTGGAGAGTTCCTCCGCCAAGGGGCGTGCGGCTCCTGTTGTGCAGCTCCATCCAGGCCTTGTTCTGATAGAAGCAAGCTCCATTCCACTCCAGCGTCGAATCCGAGGAAAAGGACGCCATTCCCACGAAGGAAGGGAGGAGGTCTTCCACCTTCTCGAGGGACCGAAGGATCGGCCACGAAACATCTCTAGGGAGGAGAGGGAGGACGTCCTTCGCATGGAAGAGAGGATTCCGAATGGAGACAGGAAGAAGAATGGTAGAGGCGAAGAGGACGACGAGTGCAATTGGAAGTAGAGGGAGAAGTAACAGGAGCTTCGCATAGTTAGTCTTCATGGCAACAAAGATCAACACTTTGGAAATAGCGCGGAGGAGAAATATGTAACAGAGCTGGAAAATTATTAAGCAGCTTTTTCTTACCTATCTTTCTTTCTCTTTTACTTGCTGCTAAAGTTCTAAACCATGCATATAAAGAGTTCATATCATTTGTTTTATTTTATATTTTTCTGATTGGATGCTGTCGTTTTTTTATTTGATATTATTTAGAGAGAGAGAGAGAGGCATCTGAAAGTAGATGATTTGGAATATGACTTTGGAATGAATCCTAGATGCATTGCATGGTTGTGAGACAGATAGATAGCTAAATAGATAGATAGATAGATAGAGAGAGAGAGTGAGAGAGAAAGAGAGAGAGAGAGATTGACTTTTGGATATTCTTACCTATCTTTCTTTCTCTTTTACTTTCTGCTAAAGTTCTAAACCATGCATATAAAGAGTTCATATCATTTGTTTTATTTTATATTTTTCTGATTGGATGCTGTCGTTTTTTTATTTGATATTATTTAGAGAGAGAGAGAGAGGCATCTGAAAGTAGATGATTTGGAATATGACTTTGGAATGAATCCTAGATGCATTGCATGGTTGTGAGACAGATAGATAGCTAAAGAGAGAGAGAGATTGACTTTTGGATACAAGGATTGTTTGTAAAAAGTTGAGAAGCTTCAATCTTCTCGTCCATGAGTATGATGGATCTAATCTAATGGTCCACAATTAGTACAGTTACTGAAGTCGAGTTCTAGAAATCACGCCGATTGCTTATGGAATTCAGGAAGAGTAACAAAATCAATGATTTATTTTGGGCACTCTCCTCATCGCTTGACTGAAGTTGTTCCCTGCAGCTTCTGTTCAGAAGTAATTAGGTATGATCTCTTGGTGGAACTATTGCTGCACAATAATTCATGTTCTTGCTTTTCATGTTTATATCCAGAAAAAACAAATCAAACTCACACCTTTCAAAAGATATAAGAAGGTCACAAGTGCAATTGCCTAATAGTCTTGCTAGTAGCGTTGTTCCACTAGGACATGTTCATGGAAGAAGGGCCGTTGAATTGAAAAAGAAAAATAGTTCAGCTGTGTATCAAACCGACATTGAATTTGTCTCATCTCCAAATTCCGTAACTTGAAGACAGAACAGGCAGTTCCAAATCTTATAATAAGAATGTCCAGGGCTAATCAAACTGATGCATGCAATGCATGCATGCCCTCTAAGCATTATCAGTATCAAGAAAGGGATAATCTGTGTATCCAACTACTGGATCAGGGATGTAGAATGTATCTCTATTGTGATTGTTCAATGGAGCATTCAGCTCGAATCTTCGAGGCAGGTCAGGATTAGCCAAAAATTTTCTTCCATATGCCACCAGATCAGCATAGCCATTGGAGACAGCTCCATTGCCTTCTTCTCTGTCATAGCCCCCAGCAACCATAAATGTTCCCTTGAAAGCTTTCCTCATGGGGAGCAGGTTGAGAGGAACCTCCACCCTTTTGCTCAGCTGAATCATCCTCGGTTCCACCATGTGACAGTAGAGAATTTCGTGCTTGTTCAGCGCATTCGCCATGTAGAGGCCGAGCGCAAGTGGATCCGAGTCTCCTGATTGTTTGTCATTGGCATAAGGAGAGAGTTTTACACCTACCCTGTCGGCTCCAACTTCGTCAATGACTGCTCTGACTACTTCAAGCGCGAATCTGCATCGGTTCTCCAAGTTTCCGCCGTACTTATCGGTGCGGTCGTTGACTTGGTCCTTCATGAATTGATCAATCAAGTAACCATGAGCTCCATGAATTTCAACTCCATCAAAGCCTGGTGCAAACAATGAGAAGTGAAGCAGAAGAATGCTTGTTACATAGTGCATACAACAAATATCAACAACAGGCATTCCTCTTGAATGCCATATGTTCATGAATTGAGCTTAGTGTGAAGTATCAATTTTTATTTACCAGCTTGAATGGCATTTCTAGCAGCAAATCTGAAATCCTTGATGACCAGAGGGATCTCTTCTGTCTCCAACCTTCGTGGAGCGGAGAAATGGACTACATCAATGCCATTGCCGCGCACTTGAGGTGCTGCTGCTCTGTCGGTAGATGAGATCGGAGCTTGTCCATTAGGTTGTAATTCTGCATCAAACAGAAATCATCTTCTCAGTTATAACTTGCTGTTAATATCTACACTGATGGAAGGCATGATTGCTGTCTGGTGCAAGTGCAGCTGTATCAATTTGCCAAAACGCTGTAACATGTATATGCTCTTTCAAGAGTTCCAATAGGCCATGTTGTTAGAACCGGATCGGACCAACCGGTTCGACCAGTTCGATCGCCGACCGGGACCTAATTCGATTTTGATTCGATGGAAAAATCGGGCAATGAGTTGGACCAGTCAAAACCGGTCAAAAACAAAAAAAATAATGGTTGAACCGCTTGAAACGATTATTTTAATGAATCGATCGATTCAAATAAAAAAAATAAAAATTTAGTTGATATTTATATTTAAATAAATAATTATTAAGATATATTTTTACTAATAATTTTTTGTATCAAATAAAATGTTAATTGACCATAACTTTTGAAAATAAATTTAGATTTTTTCATATTTAATTATTTATTTATGATTCTTTATGTAAACTATAAATTATATTTTAATTTAATATTTTTTAATAATATCATGTTCGACTGTCCGATTTAATCGGTTCGACCGATTAAATCTGACTCGAATGCTCTTCCGAATCGATGTTTGATTCGATTCTGACAATATTGCTCATAGGTGAGCAATGATCAAATAGTGCTGAATTGGTAGGAAATATATTCTACCCAGAATCATATTTGTCAACAAAACAAAGTGGCATTGCCTTTAACATCTCTTCACATATATCAGATATTGGAGCATTTCAGACATCACATTTGTCTGTTTTTTATCACATTCATGGAATCATAAGTAGAGGAACATACCAGAATTTGAAACCCTCCCGGCATGAAATATCTGGCAAAAAATGATTCCACCCTTCTCATGAACTGCATTCACAATGGATCTCCACGCTTCAATCTGCTCCTTTTTCCAAATCCCAGGACTGTTTGGGTACCTTATGCCCATAAAAATCACTTTTTGAGATATAATCACAAGGATGATAAATCAAGAGAAGAGTAAAATCCTCACGCTAGTGCAGAATCTGAAACGCCGGTGGCTTCGGTGATCAGTAGGCCACCTTTGGTGGCTCGCTGAGAGTAGTACACAACTGCGTGTTCCTGCGGGATGCTGTCGAAGGATCTCTGCCTTGTTAATGGTGGCAGAACTATTCTGAAAACAAATACAGGAATTCAAATACACATGGTTTAGCTACTAGTTCAACATCAGTTTAGACCTTGTTAATCTACAAAAAGAAAAGAAGGAAAAAACTGGCACATAAACACAAACTCCAGTCAAGAATTGTAGCTTGATACATCATAACATTCTTGAGAAACTTTGCTTTTGTATGAGGCTGAAATGTCCAAGGGATCTCTGACATGTTTATGTTGACAGAACTATTCCCAAAACAAAATAAGGGAGACAGAAAAAAGGGACAAAGATCATGCTTTTAACATTCATAACACTTTTGTTTACAGTGGACAGTGATCATAAAAACTTCATTACGTGAATCTAAACAAGAGGCTTCCGCATGAACACAAAGATCAAAACTACAGCTTCAAATCTGACCTGTGCTGGAGATCAAATCTGCCCATCCTGTAAGGGGAGAGGAGAGGGATCGCAGCCATGTCCTCCTTGCTCATTCCAAGATATGGTGAAGAAACAATATATATAGAACATGAGGGAAGTCAAAAGAGATTAATTCATAGAGAAACGAAAGTGATAAGAAGGGAAGTCAAAAGAGCTTAATTTAATAGTTGGCATGTTGTTAATATTAATTTTTGTAAGTTCTTTTCAAATTGGTTGGCACAACTATTTGGGGATTTTTTATTTAAGATAACTATTATACATTTGTCCATGAGGGAACTCTTACTCTCTAGATATTCTCACTTCTAATGGGTATTATGAGGAATCATATTTAGAAATAATCCTTCACATTTTTAACTATGCCGATAAAGTATAAAGGACTATCACAAAATCACTTAATTAATTGGAATTATAAACTATGTCCAACTCACGAGATTAGGCTAAGACTAGTTAATCCTTCATGGAAAGAGCTTTTATAATATAGTTTAAAAAGCTGAAATCTTTGTATATACACATTTTGTAAACTGATTTTTTGTTTAGTTCTTGCACTAATTATTTTGACCTACTAATAGTAGAGAAAGAAAATCATTATTCCTAGGAAATTGGGAATCTGGGATTACTACTTCAGAAATTATTAATTATTATTTTTTCGGTTACAAAATTGTTAATTATCATTCTTGTATCCTGTTCAATTGTAGCTGGAGATGAAAAAAAGTTTTAGTGAAGTCTTGATCTTTAGGTATGAGTTTTTAAAAGAATAATAAGATACATGTTTTAAGCATTGACTTCAAACTTTTGATACTTTAATTGCCCACTTGCTTCAATTCAAAGAAAAACTTTGGGGATACACAACTCCGTGAGTTATCTTCAACAAGATTGTAGCGGCGAGATGGAATGCCGCCCTCTCGTGATTTATGAAAAAAAACATAATATATGATGCATGATTGGCGGATCGCTTTAGTATATAATTGCAAAATTTTCAAATTAGCCAAGCATCCAGTGAATGAATGTAATGTTACACGAGGTTATATATTATCAATTATGAAAAAAAAATGCACTTTTCAATAATTTATACAAACAATATTCATATTCTCTTATTATTATTTTTAAAATGCACCACATACATTACACTACACGCTCTCTCTGCCCCATCAATTATATACAAACGCTTTCTATGTGTAAAATTAACTTAGAAACACAAATGCTACTTTGAATGCTCATCTAACATCTACTGGCAATTAGACACTTGGATAGTATCGAAAACTTGCAAGATCACTCCAATGAAATAGCTGCTTGCAAATCAAAGGGCTCCGTCCAGTTGAGCAGATCGTTTCCTCCTTTTTCCATCAGGAGTACACCTAGCAATGCTTCCTGTCATAAATTTTATAGTTAAGCCCATATTTCTAAGGTGAAATGACGATTGATTTCTTGGGATCAGTTCTTTTACACCGTTTACTTGCATTTGGCTTGCTCTTTACGTGCCGATCCGTGATTAATTTCTGTTACCCTCCTCCGGTCATGACTGAGAAGCCTCACATAAAATGGATTTTCAGAAATGTGACAGACCAACTCGCCACCAGATGTATTTCTGTCAACCTGAAGAAAAAGGCAGAGTTAGGAGGACAAAGCAACTAGACTTCCACAATTTCAGAGAACATGAAAACCATAATAGAAAGCACATACAACTGCAAAAGAGCAGAAAAATGTCCTGGCGACATGTTGCTTTGTTTTTTTTTCTTTATAAAAGGATACTCATTCATTGAGAATTAGGAGGTTCAGGATAGTCCTAATACAAAAAAGGAAGGAGCCCTTGAGGAGGATACTCCTCATACAAAATATCAAAAGTATTCACTCTAGCGTACTTTGCAAGGTAGTCCGCTGCTTTGTTCGCTGAGCGAGAAATGTGCCAAATGGTAAAATTACAAAAGAGTTTAACAAGACCCTAATGTTCATTAACAAGTTACTGATTTGTCAGGGAGGAGGTGATAGTTTCTGCACATATTGTATCAGAAGGGATGAATCTGCCTCAATAGAAGGTCTGCTGATACCCTATTATTTACATCTGAGTAGACCTTGATATAAACCCCAAGCTTCAACTTCCAACACAGTTTTGAAGATCTTATGTAAAGCTCCTGCAGCAAGAAGTTGACCATTAGATAATCTAATAAGATAACCTATACCACCGGTCTCCGTAGGGTCCTTGAATGAACCATCTGAGTTCAACTTGACCCAGTTTGGAGGTGGGGGCTCCCAAGGAATCATTGAATGATTCATATGGGGTTGTGGGGTTCTCTCAGGGAAGTGGATTGTTTGTTCATATTCATTAGAGGAAGTCAATGCTCTCTCCCACACTAGTACAACAGAGGTTGGTTTAGAGTTAATAGAGATCGTTTCTCTTGTTCCAAAGACCCCAGAGGCAAAAAGCAAAGAAACCAAGAAAGACTTTCTGAAAGGGACCAAAAAAATTTTGAGCTTCAAGGAGCCAATCACCTCTGTCCCATGAACCTTGATAGGTAAAAGAGATATTCAAATGTTGTTGAAACTTGATCCATAAAGAGTTTCTAACATGACCATCAAAGAATAGATGGGACACAGTCTCCACTTGCATCCCACAAAGGGTGCAAGCAAGGTTTAAACGAGGGTCAAATTTCAAGAGTTTATCCTTTGTAGGCAGCCTTGAGTGTAATAGTTTCTACAAGAAGATATGAATTTTCTGGGGGACAAGGATGTTCCAAAGGGGTTTCCAACCATACCAACTAGAGCAATATGTAGAGGGAGCCGACACAGTAATGAAATTGTAAACAAATTTTGCATGAGCCACACCAAGGGGATTTGGGCCCCATATCCACTTATCATCACAGGGAGAGCAAGATAGGTAAATTTTTAGAATATCTTTAATTAAGTTGTCCCCAAAATAGAGTTTCAAGATATCAACATTCCAGGAACTTCCCATAATGAGATCATTAACATGAAGTGAAAAGATGTTTGAAGCATGCATATTAACATATGTGGGCTTCAGAGACAAAGGCATATAGAACAACCAAGGGTCATGCATAATTGAAGAAGTGGCGAGCTCTTTGCATGTATTAAGCATATAGCTTACGCTCCTTAGAAATTGGAAGAATAGCGCTTTCTTTAAGCCTTCTCGACCTTACGCAATTCATTCATTCTATTCTTGCTTCTTTTAAGGATCATGGCATTATGAATGAACTTCGTGTTCTTGTCTCCGCCACTGAACTCTATCAGGCGCCACAACTCCTGTCGAAGCGTCGAATGAAGTTTCAGGAGAAGCCCACTTTCCGCCGAATCTTTCACATCTGCCCTATCTAAGTAAGGGGGTAAGCGGATTCGCTATTCCTTACATGAGGAAGGAATAGAATGGAGGAAGCTCCGCTTCCGGATTGGCAGCAGGTTGACCTCCAGCTTCCCTTCTATTTGAAAAAGGATAGTAATTTCAATTACATATTAATTGAGTTGTACGCCCTCTCTTTACTCCTGGCTGCGGCCCAGAACTACATTAGATTTCATTCGAACCCATCCTAGGTTAGATATGTAGGCAGCATCCCCGGATGTACTAAAGTCTTCTTCGGTATCTAAATTGTATTGGTGGGGGGCTTCTCTTTGCTATTTTCTGCTTTCTGGTTTGTGAGGACGGTATTGACAAGCGGTTAATTGGAATGTCGACCTTTCTTTTCAAAGTCTTTATTGCTTTCCAACTGTCGTCACGAAGCGCCATTTTTCCTNACTTCAGGACTCCTTCACTAGGCTTTCGGGCAGCCTAAGTAACAAGAAAGAGGGTTCAATTCCTTGCCTGAAGTGGTGCTGGCTGATCAGAGCAGAGTTAGGATCCGACGGTGGAGCATATGTGCCTTCTGTGGTCGTGTTAGGGTTTTGCATGGGATCCTGCGTGTTTGGGTTCTGTTGTGTCTCTGCCGACTCGTTACTAGAAACTTCTCGAGGACCTTCCGTTCTGCCTTCCTCCGCAAGCCGTTCCTCATCGGGCTGTGAATCAACAGTCCTTGTAATAGTCGGATTCTCCTCAGGAGTCCTGGACGAACCAGGAACACGTTCCTTCCATCCTCTGTTGCTTCGTTTTGGGTATACTGCTCTTCTTGCAAGTCATCTGTAGCCTTAAGAAGTATCCTCCATGACCATGCTGGATTTGTGGTGGAATTGGAGTAGGACCATGGGTGTAGGGTGTTGTATTTGTTGGATACCAACTGGACCCAAGGGTCATGTTTCCCATTCAACACATCAAGAACTTTCTTAGCTAAAAGTGATGTTCTGATGCTTGTTAGTTTTCTAATGCCTAAACCCCTAAGTTTTTTGGTAATTGAATTATAGACCAGTTGATAAGGTGACAAACCCTCTTAGTGCCATCCGGAGACCAAAAGAAAGTCCTAGATAATCTTTCCAAAGACTCAATAATTCTACTAGAGAAGTGCATTGAACTCATAGAATAAATTGGGATGGTGTTTAGTACAGATTTTATCAAAGTAGACTTGCCTGCTTGAGTTAATACTTTATGTTTCCAACCTGAAAGTTTGGTGGAGAATTTATAAATGATAAAGTCTTGTTGCTTAGTATTTAAGAATTTGTATAAGATAGGAATGCCTAGATAGGTGAAGGGGAAAGTTCCCAATTTCGTACCAAGATGTAACTTGATTTTTTCTCTCCTATGTCTGTTGAATTTCAGGGGTAGGAATATCTCAGATTTATTAAAGTTGATTTGTTGATTTGTGAGGTGATCATATAATTTAAGATAGCTATGAAGGATCTATAATTTTTTATGGTGGCAGCAAGACATATTAGCATATCATCTGAAAAAAAGTAAGTGACTTAAAGAGAAGTTGTTTAGTCTAAAAGGTCTAATAGAAGCCTCCAATTTTGCTTGTCTCATAAGAGAGGAAAAAGTTTGAGACACCAGGATAAAAAAGATAGGGTGATAGAAAATCTCCTTGTCTAATACCATAGTGGCTTTTAAAAAGTTGAGAGTGAATCCCATTTATGCAACAGGTGAACATGGGTGAAGTGATACAACAATTAATCCATGAGATAAATTTACTGGGAAAGTTAATTAAAGTCAAAGTATTTATAATGGCCTGTCATGAAAATGTTGCTTTGTTTGACCCGTCACAACTTCTGTAAAGGGCATGCCTCCTCCACAGCCACCTATTTCCAGAGATAATTTATCCAGGATCCACAAACCATATATATAAATATCGTAAGGTAGTTGTTTATCCTGTATTAGTAAGACAGAATCAATGAAGATAATGTAATCGAGAAGGTAGCGGAGCAGTATCAGGTAAATGTCAATGCTTCCTACCTCTTCTTCCAAAGCACATTCAACACCTTGTTGCCATGTGGAAACCCGTGCAGCTAACTCAGTTTGTTTCTCAGTTTCAGCTAATACTAGCGAGAAGAGCATCCTTGCAAAGAGATTTGTTAAGAATACAAATAGAAAAGATGAACCTCTTTTGGAAAGTCTAAACTTTTAACAAAGATGATTAGCTTATCAAATTAAAATTTAATGCAGTATCAAAACAAGTTGAGAAGTCGTGACTTCTTATCTACAAAGCTCACTTTAAAAAAAAATGAATTCTTCATTTAATAATCAATATGCTGGTGTATACCAAAACATGTTAGTCTATGTGTGACAAGAAGTATTAATAATATAGGCATAAAAGATAAACCTCTTCCTATAAACAAAAGCTTTTAAGAAACAATTTATTTTTTAAAGGTGCAGTTAACCCATCAAGTTAAAATTTAACAAGCTGTAGCAAATCACCTAAAAAGAGATCAGAGATGGGACAATAGAAAGTTGGTTTTTTAACAAGGATGTCATCTAGCAAGAATATTTTTTTAACAAGGATGTCATCTAGCAAGAATATTGAACTAAGTAAAGAAACAAACTCACAACCTACATGTCATTTTGCTTACATGTAGCTCTATGTGCAGATATATAGTTCAAGTTACCAGGAGCCAAGATACAGCTCTATCCTTATATTATCTAGCAGAATTACTAAGCTCTCATGGTAGATGCAATAGAAAGATGCCAAACAAAAAAAGACTTTCAGGTGTATTCATGTCATTGTGTCACCCAGACCAGGCAAACACTCGTTTAATACATATCCACATGTCATGTATGCATTTAAACAGTAAAACACAGATAGAAAACTATAACAGTTGTATCACATGCAAGAGTCCACTTACTGCACCAAGAAAACACAAACATAAGTAAAAAAATCATTTAGGGAAGGTACACTAAATACAAAATTGTATGCATAAAAGAAACAAAGAAGCTCTAATGTTGATATAAAGTGATTTCTTTTTTTAGGATATCATGATATTCTAATAACCTTATTACTGAATACATTATTATTACTCCCTCTTCCAATCAAGATTGCAAATGCAATTTGAAAATATATTGTTTTAGAGATTATTTGCGACATCTTCAAGAACTTTAAATGCCTTCTTTAAACGAAAAATATATTAACAAATGTCATTTTTTATGATCAAGGACATTGAGTGGAGCCTTGAGAAAATCTATATTTTTCCTTCCGAACCAAGATGACTGAAGAATCTCTTCAACCATCAAGAGGGGTAAACTTGATAGGCTTGTAATAAGACAATGATGTAGACAGCTAAATCTCATTGAGAATCATTACTACTGAAAGAGACTACGAAAATCTACTACACCAACTTTTTTTTCTTAAGAAACTTCACAAAATGTAAATGTAAATGTAAAGTGATCAGGTTGTGCATTACCAAGTGTGAGCGACACAAATCTTTGAGGCTTCCAACAAAATCTAGGTTAAAATGTCCAAATCTTCAGTTAAACCAAAAGTAGTAGTTTCCTCCGGCTGCATGTGAGTAGATAAAAAGAAAAAAAATGTTGGATCAGCTAAATATGGGAAGAACAAGGCATCAATTTCAACTGAAACCAACCTTCCCATCATGTAACATTGCTTCTGCATCCATGTTGCATGTATTCTCTCGTGGATTAAAATCAGGAGCTCCACATTCAGCTTCATTATCAAAAACATTATCATCTCCCAATCCAAAAAAAACCACCTGAAGTTTCACGTCTTACCTCTCCAATAAGGTTTTATTTTTAAATTCCCAGGCTCATAAGGATCCAAGTTTTTCCATGGATCGTCTTCATCATCATCAAATTCATCCCAATTATTTGAACATCCAACAGTTTGCTCCTTCATATTACATGCTTCATGATCAGGGTAATCGCACTCATCAAGATTAAGGTTTCGTTGATCCCCGTTGAGCAAATGCTCTCAAAAGTTTTATCAAGATTAAGTTTCTTCCTGCTATTCTGTCAAAAATAGAAGCCTTCCGAATCAAGGGATCATAACGCCATTGTTGAACCAGAGGAAGAAATCGCCCGTGAGAAGAATTGGGAGAAGAACACGATGAATCAAATTTTATTCAAAAGGTTCTCAAATATTACATGTAACTTCTCTTCTATTTATACTTCTATACACAGTAAATAACCATCGAAACTTCCGGAAGCATGTTCGTATCAGAGTGCTACAGTAACTGATACACACATAAAAATATCTCGAGCGGGCGTCCATTGATCAAGAGATCAATGGAGCGGACGACCGTTGGTGTTTGGTCGAGCGCGCGAGCGTCCATTGATCGAGAGATCAATGGAGCGAACGTCCGTTGCTCCAGCACACGGGCGTCCATTGATCGAGAGATCAATGAGGCGGATGACCGTTGCTCGAGCGCAATGGAGCGGACGACCGTTGCTCGAGCACGCGGGCGTCCATTGATCGAGAGATCAATGAGGCGGATGATCGTTGCTCGAGCGCTCCATGGAGAGGACGACCGTTGGTCAACTGCTACAGTAAAAACAGAAAAAAAACGGTTTGTACAATGGCAAAAATTCTGTTATGACCAACACGCCCCTCAAGTTGGAGGCTGGAAGAGATCGAACATACCCAACTTGTTAGCCAAAAAATCATGCTGATGTTTGCTGAGAGGCTTAGTAAGTAAATCCGCAAGTTGATCTGTCGTGGGTACATGACGTAACTGAATAAACTTCTGAAGAACACGCTCACGTACGAAATAACAATCAACTTCAATATGCTTAATTCATTTGTGAAAGACAGGGTTCTCAGCAATCTGAATTGCACAACTATTATCACAGAAAACAGAAAACGGTTTGATCAATGGTAAAGATAACTCAGTGAAGAGACGATCAAGCCAAATGAGTTCAACAATGACTAAGGCAATGTTGCGATACTCTGACTCAGCAGATGATCTGGAGATTGTATCCTATTTCTTAGACTTCCAAGAGACGAGGGAGTCACCAATTTTAATGCAAAAAATAGAGACAGATCGACATGTAAAAGCACAAGAGGCCCAGTCTGCATCACAGTATGCTAAAACTGATGCATATGCAGTAGAAGGAAAAAACAGACCATGCCCTAGTTATCATTTGAGATAGCTAACAACTCTGAGTGCCACGTCAAGATGAGAGACCTTTGGTGAATTCATGAACTGACTGAGCTGTCGCACAACATAAGTAATATCCGGCCGAGTATTAGTAAGATATAGTAGACGACTAATGAGACGCTGAAAAATTGAAGGATCAGAAACTAGATCATCAGCTGCTGGAGAAACACCATGTTGCCGAAGATCCTGATCAAATTCAAAAGTTGTGAGCTTATGATTCTGCTCAAGAGGAATAACAGCAGCTTTGGCACCTGAGAGACCAAGATCAGAAAGTAAACTTAAAGCATATTTCCGCTGATTCAAAAGAATTCCCTTATCAGACCGCAGAATCTCCATGCCAAGAAAGTATTTTAACTCACCAAGGTCTTTAATCTTAATTTGAGATTGAAAAGCTGATTTAGCCTGATTAATAAGAGACATATCATTACCCGTGACAAGAATGTCGTCTACATAGACTAAAAGAGCAATAAAAGAACTGTCAACATATTTGGTAAATAAGGTATAGTCATTACGACTTTGAACAAACCCGGCAACAAGAAGAATCTCAGTAAGCTTGATATTCCATTGGCGAGATGCTTGCTTTAAAACATATAAAGAACGAAGTAGTCGACAGACTTTCCCAGAATTATCCCCTTGTCGAGATAAACCTTTAGGAATTCTCATATATACTTCCTCATATAGATCACCATTCAGAAAAGCATTATTAACATCCCAATGGAAAAGAGGCCAATTGTGTTGAACA
>LTAE01009372.1:2117-21805 GCA_001647135.1 Pontederia paniculata
GAGAGAGAGAGAGAGAGAGAGAGAGAGAGAGAGAGAGAATATGTATATAACAAAACAGTCGTGACAATCAAATTTGTTTGGAGTTCAACTTTCCTACAGAAGTACGACGAACTAAACTGGCGTATACGTAATGGAGAGGGCAAATTCCATGGATTTCTTCTGGATCGTTAGATTGCAAGCTTTAAGAGAGATGACATTTTTCTGAGATCTTAGTAATTAAGCCAATAATGAAACTATTATGTTTTTACTGCAGCAATGCTTCTTTCTCTAACTTGATATATATCCGAGTGATCAAGTAGTGTTTTTAGTTACCCTAAAAGTAGTGTTTCTAAATATTCACAGGAGTAGAACATTAAAGTTGTACTTAACACAGTGGATTAATTATTAAGTGCAGGTTGCAAACTATACATCAATGGCATTCAACATATACCGGTAGTTGGAAAAGAGTAAGAACAGGAAACAAATAGCCTGCAATGACATGGTTAGCCCAAGGCTCAGGGGGGATGCACTTCCAAACATGTGAACCCCATGCTCTCCAACTTGCTCTTCTCCATAGGCCCCAGCCTTCATTGCCCACATCCAGTTCCCTCCTTCAAGCAAACAGGAGAGAGAGAGAGAGAGAGAGAGAGAGAGAGGTCATATCATAGTCATGCATGCACCTCCCCCTCCTTTCCTTTCCTGAATCTTTCTTCACCTTCATCTGCTTTATAGTTTGCCCATCGCATGAGAAGTTGACCACAACACCCTCCAATAAAAAGGTAAAACACAAACAAAACAATAATAATAAAAAATCTCAACTGCAACAAAGCAAAAGGATGTGGGAGATCTCCTCTATATAAACTCCCACCCACTCCATCTCCTGAATACACACATATTACTATTATTATTATCATTATTCCAATCCGTTCCCTCCTTTGCACCCCAAAAAAGGCAAATCTCTTCCTCTTGACAGCCATGGATGGCAGCTGCATCGACTTGGACACCTCCTCGACGGACTCTGTCGACAAGTGCACCCCCCTCCCGCCGTTCTTGAAGGCGCCTCTGCAGCGCATGGGCAGCGGCGCCAGCGTCGTGCTGGACCCGACGCCGGAGACGTCCAGCGTCGAGGCCGAGTCCAGGAAGCTGCCTTCCTCCCAGTACAAGGGCGTCGTACCCCAGCCCAACGGCCGCTGGGGCGCCCAGATCTACGAGCGGCACCAGCGGGTGTGGCTCGGCACATTCGGCGACGAGGCGGAGGCGGCGAGGGCTTACGACGTCGCCGCGCAGCGGTTCCGAGGCCGCGACGCGGTCACCAACTTCAAGCCCCTTTCGGAGTCCGACGACCAGGGCGCCGCTGAGCTCGCGTTCCTTGCGGCCCACTCCAAGGCCGAGATCGTCGACATGTTACGTAAGCACACCTATACCGACGAGCTTGAGCAGAGCAAACGCGCCCACGGCGGACCGGGGCGAGCCTTCATGGGCAGGAGAACGATCCCCAGCTACTTGGGCGTCGCCCGAGAGATCCTATTCGATAAGGTGGTGACTCCGAGCGACGTGGGAAAGCTCAACCGGCTGGTGATCCCGAAGCAGCAAGCCGAGAAGCACTTCCCCTTGAAGAGCGGCAGCTCCGCCGCATGCAAAGGGGTGCTGCTCAACTTCGAGGACGCCACCGGCAAGGTCTGGAGGTTCCGGTACTCGTACTGGAACAGCAGCCAGAGCTACGTACTAACCAAAGGCTGGAGCCGCTTCGTGAAGGAAAAGGGCCTCAAGGCCGGCGGCGTCGTGAGCTTCTGGCGATCGACCGGACAGGAGAGGCAGCTGTACATAGATTGGAAGAAAAGTGCTGCGGAGATCAGTTACACTGCCGCACTGCTTCCGCCAATTACACCGACTCCCGTCCGTCAGGGCGCCGTTCGTCTATTCGGCGTGAACATATCCGAACTTCCCACAAGCGTCGCCGCCGGCGGCAACAACAGGAAGAGGACGATAGAGATGGATTTGTTCCCGCAGCACCTGATCTTTAAGAAACAATGCACAGGGACATTTCAATAGTGCTTTAAGTTTCGTGTTCTCTTTTGCTTTTTGATCTTTTTTTTTCTCCTTCTTCTTTCGCTTTTTGTTTCCACGTATTGTCCAGAGTGTACATTCATGTGACACAAGTTAGAATCAAAAGGGCAATGAGACATCCTTGCTTTTGCTCATTTCACTCTGAAATATTCTCTTGTAATTCAATAGCTCTGATTGTTCATGCTTAACTTTGAATTAAGTTGATATGTTCATGTCAATATAGTTAACACATAATTGATTTCAGGAATTACTTAATATGGATAATTTAATCGAGAGATGACTTGAAAATATAAATAAATAGAGTCAAGATATTAGATATATATGCGAATCCAGTTATAACTTATATCAACTTATAAGGCTCTAGTTAGTCCATGTTCACAAGCACAGATGTATCAATTTGTATTTTTTTATACTACATGTATGTATACTATCTGGTCCATAACACATGATGCTCATTGAGCTGAAGGAATCAAATGCAAGTTGCTCAGCTGGTTGTTTCCACTTGATGGTGCAAAGACTTGGTGTTTAAGGCATGCTTGCCAATGGAGGACGAAAACATTATTGCCGATTAGAATTAGAATGGACATTCTCTTCATCATGTATATCAATAATTCTATTTGCCAATTAAAACGTTTCTAGCTACCTGAAAAAGCTTTTAAGCTTATAATTATGCTGTAATTTGGACTAGCCCTCTGCCGACAATGTGACACATCAGTCACTTATTGTTATGATTAAGTGGATAAGTTTAGCTTCAAATGATTAATGAATTGTCCAAAAAATGGAAACACAGCTTTTTTCATGCGGTGTTGAAGTCAACTACCCTCTCTCTCTCTCTCTCTCTCTCTCTCTTCCAACTATTAGGTATAGTTAGGGTTTCAACACTTGGAATATTTTATGTTCATTCTACAGTTTTGACTAGTAAAAGCAGGTAGAAAACTATACGTAATATATCATATAGGAGAAAAACAGTATGGTTGCTGTTGAGTTCATGAGGAAATTATAAGCAACCACTTGAACGTACAATTGTTGCATGGCGAAGTGTAGCTGCCGAGGAGTTGGCATCACAAGGTCCACTATGTGGATGTTGATGCCCTCTCTCCCCATTAATTTGCCCCATGTTTTGGCTGGTGGTTTTCCTCCCTGCTCTTGATGAGCATTGACAATTGCATGGACGCGTTTGGAAAATGTTGTCATTTACCCTTTTTCCTTTCTTTCGCTTTAATGAGCTATTAATATATAATTCATTTTAAATAAGAATCTTCTTCCTTCATAGTTACCATTAAGCGTCAAGGCGATATATACAACACTTAACTCATTTATAGTGTTAAAACTTGTTACCTCGATGAGGGATCAACTTTATACTATGCGCGTTTATTCTTTCACGTGCAAAATAATGTACGCCATTTAATTATTAGATATAGAGGTCCAAATAGTTATTAAGTGGCCCTATATTGCCCTTGGTCTTGACTTATATATTTAATTAATTAGATATAAAGGTCCAAATAATTTGGATCTGACTAATTTATTTCGATGCCAAACATCTGAATTTGCATTTCCAAATTAAATAATAACTAAATATAAGGTAGGTGCATGAGAACTAGAAGCTTTTGAGTTTTGACTCAGCAATAATGCGGTTTTTTTCATCTCCATCTTCATTATTATAAATATATATATATAACATGTCAAAATTGATACCATTGTAAAATTACTTTGTAAACCTTCTGTCTACCAACGGCAGTGATGGCGTTCACATCACAAATATATTGGCCATGCACGATTGCGGCTATAATGTGCACCTTGATTCAAAAGAACCTTTCTGTTTCTTGTGCATGAGTAGTACAATTTCTTGTTTCATGTCATTTTTTTTCCTTTCTTTTCTGCAATGTGTCATGTTTTGTTTGAAACCTAAGTACAAGGCCAGATTCTATGTACCTAATTTGGGGCATAATTCGGACATAATTGACATGGTCTGCTAAGGGCATCATTCATAAATTTCTCAACTTCCAACTTTAATATCACCCTTTTTGTTTCATTTCAAGCGCTTAATTTCAACCAATTGAAATATGGTCAACTAGAAGGAGATGAAATGGATATAATTAAAATATCAATTAGACAAAACATAAATGGGCAATACTTAAGCAAATTATGCATTTTTGTATGCATATACAATAAAAAACTTATCATTTTTTTTCATTAAAAATTATCAAAATATATACATCATAAGCAACATTTTCATAAACACAAGCATGTGCTAGCAAATATGTTCATATTGGTTCACAATATCTAGCATGATGCACAAAGTGTAGTAGTGCATTGATAAATTCGGTTTTTCGCGTGGTTCATCTAAACGCACCAATAGCGGTCGATATTAGGGTTTAATACACATGGGACGAATGTAGCATACACATTGAGTATTGCGTGTTAACTCGGTCGCAAGTGCGACTCCGGCGACCGAGAAATAGTCAGTCGAACATCGTCAGCTCGGCCCCAAGCATCCCAATCATGGTTGTTTTTACCATGAATGCCAGAGTGAGGTGGGGGGTTGCTCTCCCCCCACTAGCAAGGGGAGGGATGGGAGGCCAACCATTGCAGATAATCTCTTGTGGCAAATCGTACCAACTTGTGAACCCAACTTGCCCCCTTTGCTTGGAAACCTGCATCCGGTTTTCAGCCAAGTTGCACAAAACTGGGAGCCCCCCGACTGCCTGCCTGTTTTGGCCTGCTTTTTGGTGTAGCCACCAAAAGTGACCCTCGAAAATTCTCTTCGTCTGCCTCGTGCTTGTCACGGAAGGTCCACCAAAAAACTTTGAAGGGGACTCGATTCAATTCGCTGCAAAGTACCCAAGACATCCATCTAATCGCCCATTTTATTGGTTTAATCTGGACGAGTGTTTCTGGTAGGTACAACAACAAGGGCGTCCCAGACCGTTCCGGGGCTCAGCTCGCTGCGTACTTTTGTTGCCTAGTACTTGCATCGAACTCAAGTAAAGGTCCGGTTCACTGCATCCCAAGATGTGTGGGGCCTTAATCCCAATTACCAATTTAATCATAGCTCTAGAATAAATTAATAATGACAACATTAAGGCTTTGTTTGAATGTTTAGTGATGAAGGGATGATGATGGATAGGTTGAAGATGGTTAAGAATGGTTGAAAATTCATGGGTTGAGAAAGGTTATTTTAACCTATGTTTGGATAAAAATAAATGATAATGGATGACATAAGATAACCAATATTTCGTTTGGATAAAAATTTAAGAGATGGATAGAAAAGGATAATTTTATTAAAAAGACTTTTTTATCCTTTCGAATTGAGGAATAATGCTTATGTATCGATAAATTATAAACTAGAGAATCAATATTTTACATACTACGTACAAGAACTATAGGATCTTTGCTTGCATGTATTAAAAAGAATGATAAAAATAATTTAAAATAGTAAATGAGACTGAGGGTAACTTCGGAATCAAAAGTCTAACCCATCCAATTCCACCAAATCGGTGGAATAGAAATATGTGGCTGTAAGGGTTGTCATAACCCTCCATAACCTTTATACCATTAAAAAATAAAATATCCAAACGTGGGTTATAATAACCTTTCTTAATCCATCCATTAGTAACCCTTCACATCCATCCCTAACCCGTAATCCAAACGAGGCCTAAGTGGACGAGTCCCGACGATAAGATATTTTGATCATTCTTTGATTAATAAATAACGTGACAATCTTTTGCAAAATTGTCACTATCCCTTTAAAACTGTGAAGGAAAATTAAGGTGTAATAATTATATATTGCTAACATTTATTTAATATAATTATATTATATTATATTATTATTATTATTATTATTATTAAATAAAATTGTGCATTCCCTTCTTATTTGGATTTATTTTTTCGCCTTTTCTTTTTCCCTTTTGCTTGTAGACATTACTAGGGGGTGAGAGTGATAAAGGTTGTGTGGTTCTTAAATATAGAAAATATTGTCACAACATTATTCAGTATGTGTTCTGGGACATTATATTTTTATTAAAAATTATATTTATGATAATTTTTTATATTATTGTATTGTACTGTATTGGTTGTCAAAATTTATATGTTATATATTAATATCATCATTTATACTTATATAATGTATTTACATATGTTAATTGATTAATCTTTTTGTACGTTAAAAGGCATTCAAATATATATGTAACAGATATTTTATATTATTTTGATTAGGTAACGCTCCATTGGATCCTCGTATGTTTTTTTTACTAAATTTTTTAATGTCGAATCGGTTGTCATTTAGAATTTTCAGATTTTTTTGACATTATTATTAAAATATTGGTTCATCGTGTTCAAACTTGATAGTGAACAAAAAAGAATCCCAAAGTGCAAAAACAAATAAAAGGAGCCTATTGAACCAAGCCCCATTCAATCAGTGTTCGATTTCTGTTATTTGGCTTTTTGTGTTAAATATTATTTGTTCGATTTACTCTCAAAGGGAAAAAAAAGTTAATAATTGAGAGTACTAGCTAGCTATTGATGATAAAGTTTGAGCCTAGCAAATGCCTTTTCTGGTATCATCCGTACTGTCATTCCAAAATTGCTCTTGGAACTTCTTTCTATGACAGAACTATTGCAGAACTTAGTCATGCGTGAATGCAACATTAATATTCACTCTTAATTTTCAATTACTTAGTAATATAATCAAATTAGGAATTGAAGCATCTTTAAAAAACATTAGTTGAACAGTAATAGATAGAATCATCCACTACTAGCTCTTTTCTCATTCTCCAATATATTCTCCGGGTAGAAATGCAACATTACAAGTTAGAGATGAATGTGTAGATCTATGTACTAAGAGGGAGGGAAGGTATTTTTCATCTTGCCAAATGTCATGAAAGGAAATAAAAAGTCATGAAGATGGGCAATTTTTTTTTAAGAAAGTTAATTATCTATTAAACTGAGGTCGTAGAGTCGTAATACATGATATTGAGGAGATCTTGTGGTGGATCTTCCTCCAAAAAATAATTGACGTTATTACAACGTCCAAAATTTGCCAAAAGATCAGCTGCTTGGTTGGCTTGCCTATAGCAATGTTTCATTTCAAAATTACAGAAGTATGATATAATACTAAGGATGTCATGTATAATATTGCAAATCCTCCACGGACCTCTTGCTCTCCGGCCTATAATTTGAACCAAATTTTCAGAATCCGATTCCGCAATGACTTTGTCGAAGCCTAGTTGCCTGCACCGTTTGAGTCCTTCTAACAGCGCCCATGCTTCTATCTCTAGGACTGAGTTTACTTTACGTGAGTGTGCCCCTGCAGCGATAATCAATGCATTAGTTCCTCTTAATAAATAACCTGCTCCCCCAACCTCTCCGGCTGCCGAGAAGGAGCCGTCTGAATTCAATTTGACCCGGAGGTAAGGAGGGGGCTCCCACTTGACTCGGATAGAGTCCTTGGGGGTAGGGACTTCAGACATGTTTGCTAACTTATATTCATTTAAGCTAGCCAGGGCTTTCGCCCAGACCAAAGAGATGGTTCCCGGCTTGGACATAAAGTGTGTGCCATTCCTCATATTCCAAATTCCCCATAAGCAGTATGAAAATAAAGAAAGAAGAGAAAGTCTCGCCTGAGCGTCAAGACCATTCCCTTCCCTGACCCAACTGCCATTTTCCCACTTATTCATAAATTCAAACTTAAACTTAGTTTCCATTTGAAATTTGTACCATAATAGCATTGATACAGAACAATGAAAAAATAAATGAGTATTAGTTTCAGCTGCTAATCCGCAAAGTGAGCAGTTAGAATTAATTGAAGGATCAAATCTCAAAAGGGTGTCTTTTGTTGGTAAACGTCTATGAAGTAATTTTCATAAGAATAAATGCACTTTATGGGGAATAGGAATGTTCCACACTTTATTCCAAAATGGATATCCAGATCTCTCGGCTGGCAAAAGCCGGTAACTTAAATACCTATAAGCAGATTTAGCATTTGCGTCACCATTAACATCTGGTGTCCATATCCACATGTCATCATCAGCATAAGCAGGTAAAAAGATTGTTATAATTCTAGCAACTAGCATTTCACCAAAATAAGAACGTAATAGATTCATACCCCATGCATGATTGCTTATAAGATCACATACATTCATTGAATCAAGAGGGCTTTCCACATTCACATAAGTAGGCATAAAAGCAAAGGGGGTTGAGAAGAGCCAAGGACCAGACATTACCCGAGTTGCATTACCATTCCTTATCATTTTTTTGAATCCCATTTTGAGTTGGGACATAGCCTCCTGAATCAATTTCCAGCTCCAGGCTGGATTAGGCACAGTACAAGGGAGCCAAGGATGAGGGGGACCATACTTTGCCATAATTAAATTGGTCCAAGGGCTTCTAATACCATTTAAAACATCCATGATCCTTCGGGTTAACAGTGAGGTGCGTGTGTGATGCAAATTCCTAATTCCCAATCCACCCTAAGATTTTGAAAGCTGAACTGTTTCCTACCTTATAAGATGAAGCCCTCTTCTACCATTTCCATTTGATTCCCAAAGGAAACCACGTGATAGTTTTTCTAAAGACTCAATAGTTCCTAGGGAGATGTATGTGGATGCTAATGAGTAGTTAGGCAGTGTATTGAGCACAGATTTAATGAGTGTTGTCTTCCCAGCCTGATTAAGCATGTTCCTTTTCCATCCTGCAAGTCTAGAGGAGGCTTTTTCAATAAGATATAACTGTTCTTTCTTCAATAGATGCTTTGGGGAAATAGGGGTACCAAGATACATGAAAGGAAATGTGCCTACTTTAATTCCCAAGCTTTGGCATATGCAATTTTTCCTACGTCTATCAAGTTTATGTGGGAGGTAGACTTCTGATTTCTGTGGGTATAAATACTGGTTTGTGAGCTGACCATATTTTTGAAAGATGAGTTTCAGATTACTACAGTTAGATTTTGTTGCTGCCACACAGATAAGTAAATCGTCAGCATAAAGTAAGTGACTAAGAGAGTATGAGTTGCAAGTGAATGGCTTGATGTATCCCAGACTTATTCTTTGTTGTAGGAGAGATGAAAAGACCTGCGATATTATGGTGAATAAATATGGAGAGAGTGGATCACCTTGTCTAATTCCTTTATAACTCCTAAACTGTTCTGAGTGAGTACCATTAATGACACATGTAAATAAAGGACTTTTGATGCACAACTCAATCCTTGATATAAACAGTGAAGGAAAATTCATTAATTCCAAAACTTTAATAATAGCCTGCCATGATACACTATCAAATGCCTTGTTAATGACAGGTTTAATTATCATATGCTTCCTCTTACCCTTCCCCATGGAGTGAGCAAGCTCCTGTGCTATTAATATATTATCCTGGATGGTTCTATTAGGGATATATGCTGATTGAGAAGGGTCAATTAGGGATGCTAACGTAGATTTTAACCTTTTTGCCAGTATCTTAGAGATCACCCTATATAAGACATTACACAATGAAATCGGCCTATATTCATTTACTTTCCTAGGGTTCTTCATTTTAGGAATGAAAATAAGGAATGCATATGTCCAGTTTTGAGGGAGGGTAATGTCTGTGAAGACCTTAATAATGACCTCAATAATATTTTTCCCTATAATTTCCCAATAGGTCTTATAGAATTCCACAGTGTATCCATCTGGTCCTGGGGCTTTCCCTGGTGCCATTTCCCAAAGACAGTCCTTAACCTCTTTTCGAGT
Organism: Pontederia paniculata; assembly: GCA_001647135.1. Lineage (NCBI taxonomy): Eukaryota > Viridiplantae > Streptophyta > Magnoliopsida > Commelinales > Pontederiaceae > Pontederia > Pontederia paniculata. Next base: position 11,885 of record LTAE01009372.1, read on the forward strand.
GATAGGCTTGGTCAGATGATCGTGCCAGGCTTGATCTAAAACAAGTAATTGAGGCCAGTCTAGGGAAGGTCTGTCAAATGTAGGGTCATGCTTCCAAAGTTCCTTATAATGATTAACAAACTCTGTTCTAATGTCATTCTCTTCAGTAATTTGGTTGTCATTCCTATCATACAAAACATGTATATGGTTTTGTCTATGCCTCATCATTGTGCTGAGGTGAAAAAAGCTGGTGTTTTTATCACCGTTTTTTAGCCAGTTAACCCGTGACTTGCTCCACCACTTCACGCTAATCTGACGTAGATATGCTGCATGTTGGTGGTATGCAGTCCTAAGCTTTCCTAACTCCATCTCTGTGAGGCCTTGATTTTCGTCCCTAGTTTCTAAATGTTTAATAGTAATACTTACTTCCTCAGCTAGATTCTCTAAACGTCCTAATTCATTCTTGTTCCAGTGCAAAGTTTTCTTCTTTATTACTGACAGAGCATGTTCTATTGTCCTGTGAGGGTTCTTGGTTACCCACTCTCTCTCTACAATGTTCCTAGGTTCAGGGTATTTAAACCAGAAATGTTCGTACTTGAATGATCGAGGACGAACAGACTTTTTATCAAAGTTAAAGATTAATGGTGAGTGATCTGATGCACATCTGTTGAGTGCAATTAAGGTAAGTGCAGGAAACCTTGTGATCCAATGTGAGGTAACCAGTAAGCGGTCCAATCTACTGAGAATTCTCGCATTACCTTTCCTATTGTTACACCAAGTAAACTGGGCATCGGCTAACTGGATATCTACTAGGCCTTGTGTGTTTATAAAGTCTCTGAGGATCCTAATTGATCTAGTTATTTTGAAAGATGTTCCACCTCTCTTGTCCTCCGGTTGTATAATACAGTTGAAATCGCCAAAAATGGCCCATGGTAGGTCACTAGTTATTACAGACTTTAACTTTTGCCATAGAACATTTCTAAGTGTGGGGTTAACACTTGCATAAATGCTTGTAAGAAGGAAAATATTGTTACACCAAGTAAACTGGGCATCGGCTAACTGGATATCTACTAGGCCTTGTGTGTTTATAAAGTCTCTGAGGATCCTAATTGATCTAGTTATTTTGAAAGATGTTCCACCTCTCTTGTCCTCCGGTTGTATAATACAGTTGAAATCGCCAAAAATGGCCCATGGTAGGTCACTAGTTATTACAGACTTTAACTTTTGCCATAGAACATTTCTAAGTGTGGGGTTAACACTTGCATAAATGCTTGTAAGAAGGAAGGAGAAACTATCTGTGGTTACTATCGCATGTATAGCTTGTGAAGTAGTAAGGATTGGTGTAAGTTTCACCTGATCTGACTTCCATACAATGATAATACCTCGCGCAGCTCCAGAGCCCTCTTGGAAGTGTCCAATCCAATTGTTCCAAACCTTCTTATGACTTCCTCAGACTGTTGACTTGTGGCATATGTTTTTACCAGGATTATAACATCAGGGTTGTGTTGTCTTCTTATCTGCAAGAGGCGATCCCTGATCTTGCTTCTATGCGCCCCTCTGCAGTTCCAGACCATGATCTTCATTTATTGGCACTGCTACCTTCTCCTTGCAGAGAGGTTGCATTCTGCACATTAGGTTTAGATAGTGAGACAACGGAGCTTTTAACAGTGAGAGCTTTACCTTTCTTGTGTATGGCTTGAGGTGCCTTCTTGGATTTGAAGACAGGGACCGGAGGGAGTATGTGATGTCGTTTAGTCTTCCTCTTGTCCTCATAAGTAGGAGGCACCAGATCTGTGTCCGCCTGCTCTTCCTCTGACAGATCTTCCCGAGGGATTGTTGCATACGCCTCTGTAAGCCTCTCCAGTGCACGATCAACCAAAGCTTCATGGTCTATTCCTTCTGAGTTAGAGAGAGGTGGCCCTGGCGCAGATCTGGGCAACCTATCCCCGATCGGCCCTGGTATATGAGATGGGGAGCGCATACAGGAGGTTCCAGGAGGTACTGGTGAGGGTTTCTCAAACCCTCGCCGGTTTTGAGAGCATAAGGGAGTGAGCGGCGGAAACTCCTCTGCAGGAAAGGTTAAAGGGTTAGGGTATGAAAGAGTGATACTTGTATGGTGATGCGAGCGATTAGATATTGATGAACATCCTGCGCCGTCCAATTCTGTTAGAAGCACGTGGTCCGCACAGGCGGTCGATTCCTGAGCCGAGTGGAATACACGTGTCGGGTTGTGAAGCCTCTTCGCAGCTTGATTAACATCTTGACCGTTGAAGTGCACAATAGTGGATTCTGACGTCTGCTTGTGTTGAGCAGGTGCTCTTCCAGAAGGATCTGAGAGCAACCGTTGCGGAGCAGCCGTTGGCAAGCGATCTTGCCCGTCCATCAGATCATCTGCTCTTGGACGGTTGAGATCCGGAATCGCCGAAGAGACAGCTGGAGGTTGGTGGCGGATCAGCGCTTTGCTTTCTTTTGGGAAGGAAGAACGTCGCCGGGCGGATGATGATCGAAGCCATGGACCGAAGAGCAGCACCCTGCCTCCTTCCTTACTCTGCAGGGCTTCCGGATTCTTAGAACAGACCTCCAATCTATGCCCTGGTAGACCACATCGAAAGCATAAGGATGGCAAATCCTCATATATTACTCGCTGGAAAAGCCTGCCACCGGCCGGAGTTTTGATCCATACTCCCTGCTTGATCGGGTTACTGAGATCTATCTCTACACAAATCCTGTTATTACAATGAAAGTTAGTATCTCTAGTTTCATCAATATATAATGGGAGACCAAAGTGCGCAGCAATCTTGAACATCGATTGCTTGCTCGCAAGCTCAAAAGGCAATCCAGGAAATCGGATCCACAGAGAGAGGGACAGTAGAGGCCATAGTGTTAAAAAATGGCTTCGCCTGTGAGACGTTGAGGAGATGACCCCTAATGTTCCACGGGCCCTGTGTAAGAACTTATAATCTATCAGCCATATTATCAAAGATGAACAAAATATAAAAATTTTCTAACTCCATAATCTGCAATGGCGCCTTTAGCTGCCACAGGAGGGGTAGTTCTGCCCGAAGAGCTTCCACCGAGAAGGAGCTTCCAATGAAGCGGCCTACTAAGCATTGCTTTAAGTCTTCTGTTCTGTGAGCAGTATCCTCAGCCGGGATGGTTATCTCCTCAGTGATCGCATCTTGTATGACTCTGAGTTGATTTGGTGGAATCCTAGACGAGGAAGGGTTTCTGCGAACGATACCCGCCCAAGTTGTGTTTGCACGATCCTGAGCCAGGGGTGTAAGGTTGGGGTTTGAGGATCTCGAAGGTAGTATGTTCCGAGGAGAGGAGAGACTGTGTAGGGCTGATGAAGGTGGGGCCGTGGGTAGATCGAGAGGAGTAAATGAGGGGGGAGGAGGGGAAGGAGTGGAGGGGCGGTCAGGAGGCTTCATCTCTCGGGCCTATGCTCGATTAAGCAGAAAAGTTGCAGCAGCCCTTTACCAACTACTCAAAGTTAATAATCTCATGGGCAATTTTAATATCTGGCAGTACTACGTAAGGATCCTTGCTTTTGTCTTCAGCCATTCCATTTAGTGCAGGACCATATCCAATAGGCCATCTATATACCCCTACGTACGTACGAAGAACAAAAATTTTGTTTGTAAATTAGCATCGATCTAAGATCTCACGTAATAATTAGAATCGACCCTACTATTTATGAGTGGAATGACCAAAGTAGACCTTGCACAAGCTGTCACGTTCAATTTTAATTGCGAGAGCCAATGAATAAATTCCTACCTAAGAACCTTCCTAATTAATTACCCTAATTAAGCCCTAAACCGTGATACATATGGCAGGAAGTGGATATTAATTCTTACAGATGCACAATCTAAAACCATGGAAATTTATTATTATTATTTTATCTCCACTTGTTGTACAACATTATTAATGCATTCATCCTGCATCATGCAGAAAAATCTGCACATCTACTACTAGATATGTAAAGGTAGTAGTGGACCAGTTTCTTCGAGTTTGCCAAAGCTGCTGAAGAGCATGCATGATGTATCTGGACACATTCAGGTACACAGACTGCAATGCAAGAGCTTGGAAGTTGTAGCCAAATAAAATTAATCTTTATTGGGATGTTTATGGGCAGCAAATGCCAGCAGAATCTTTAGTCCCTCGCATAGTTGTCACAACTTTTTACAAGTGGATTGATCACATACGAGAGCAGTTGGCATGAATCGAAAACCTTAAACCGAACCAATTGTGGGAGTCTCTCTATCTGTTTGCACAGTAAACAAAAAAAAAACCTCATTAAAGTGCAGGTCACTGAAAAGGCATCCAACACTTGCACTCTCTCTCTCTCTGTCTTCCCTCGCCAACTTGGAGAAAGCCATCCAAGTTGACATATAATATGTGTATATATTCATGTGTACATGCATGCATATGCACAAGAATTCCAAGTGGGCAGATCTGGTGCAGACACCAACATACACACACAAGTAGTAGCCTATCATCATCTCGTGTACATGCACAGATGACAGATGGACGGGGATGAGCATGAGATGTAGGAGTGTTGTCATCTGCACTGCACACAGGGATCAGTATCCTGACGTATGGGATGATATCACTAGCCAAAAATCAGGATGAAATGGCCATGTCATGATGCATTGATGATAATGTTGAAGTAAGCTCGACGACAATCGATAACTTGCAGAGTCCTGATATGGCGCCCAGGGTCGCGGCCCAGGCTTGTGGAGACAGCGCAGTGGTTGCATATAATTGCCGAGCAAGAGGAGCAAGAGGGAGGAGGGAAAGGGCTACTGCTCATTTTGCTTTGTTTGTTGTGGCAAATGCATGCACCTCCTCGTATGATCCCTTTTCTGGCATTGCCGACGACGCAGCGCATGGAATCAATCTTTCAACTCCTCTTTTTTTTCTCTTTTGCTTGAGAAGTGACATGGCGATATGTAAAGGTGAAATGTTGCCAGGTTGAGGGACAATGCCAACGTTAACTTTTGACACTAAATGAACTGTTTCAGAAGAAAGTAAGAAACTTGCAATATTAATATATTACTACTATATATATCAATATTATATCAGTTCTAAATAATTATACATATATATATATATATATATATAGTAACGATAAATTAACTCTGCTAAATTAGAAGTGCTATTAATTATTATGAAGCTTAAGATTTTGTTTGAACTAACGTTTTTAAATGGTAATAATGACGAGCATCGAGTATTGAATTCAATAAAAGTTTTTGACAAATATAACATTAGAATTGGTTGATGAACATAAAATGATTAAAAAAATAACATAATAATTTAAATATTTTTAGTTATTATATATTATTTTTTATTTTAACTATTTTAATATTAATAAATATATAAAATAAGTAGTTAAATTAAATAATTTATACAATAATAAATAATAAAGTGATCATATGATATAACAAATAATTGTATCGTGCAAATATTAATAATCAAATATTTTAAAGATATACTTGAAAATAAACATGTAGCGAATTTTATATACTGATCTTTGAGTCTCAGAACACTGTTTGTCAGGATGATAATCATATAACCATGTTTATATTATCAATACTCTTCTTCCCTCATGCGTGGGCTAACAGCTTCAGTCCCCAGCCCAACCACATGTAACATTAACGGAGAAAATTATTCTTAATAAAAGATTCGTCAGAATTTGAACTTAATTTTTCCAAAAGCTATTAAAAAGATAGCCATCTTAATATTAATACTCTCGAAAGTGTAAGATTATCAAAATATATAAGATGCAAAATCAAGTTATCTTTTAGTAATTAAAGCAACATATGGTTCTTTTGTTTGCACATAGTTGAGATGCATTTCACTTATGAACTTAAAAATTCTTAGACTAAAAATTGGATCCGTATATTACTATAAGAGTGATACGCGAAGCAAAATATCACACATAAAATGCATATATTATGTGTGCTCCTTTTTCTGAGGAATCTTTCTTCTAATTCAAAACTTATTAATGTGTTGATTTTTTCTAAAAGGTTCATAAATAATTTGTAGACCCCTTACTGTTGCTATTCCTAACTCCTAATTAAGTTTTCAAGATATACATTTATTACTTATTTTTTTATCGCAATCGTCACGGGTCTATCATTTGCTATTTCTTCCAAGCCCCAAGTTATTAGAGCCCAAAGAACATAGACATGTATGGGCTTCCGACACGACCAGATGACGACTTTTTTTTATTAAACCAAGAATTTATTTAGTCGATATGCATGTTTCAGAATTTTCTTTGAGATCAAACAACCCAAGTTTGGTTGCCATGGATAATGGTGTGTGTCTGAGAATTAAAAGGAGCTAATACTCTATTCATTTTCTGATTAAGATTTATCTTATTTATCCTTTTCGTATTTTAAACATCAATGAATCTAAACCGGAAAAAAACTGAGAACAACTTCTCTGGCTGGTCCGATTGCAAGCTCTTCATATAGCCATGAATTGAAAGAAATGAGAACAGATGAGAAATTTGGGAGGAAAAGCCTTTGAAACCTTTTTTTAGTAAAGAGTTATTTCTAATTTTCTCCCTTAAATTATGACATATCTATCAACATAGTCCCTCAATCATATTATTATCCACTTAGCACCCTTAAATTTATTTATTGGTGATACTTAACCCCAAAAGTAGAGTTTGATATTTTTTTATCATTTTATTTATTTTTTAAATAACTAAAATTTTATTTTATTCTTCTTAGATTAATTGATTAAAGAGAAATAGTTTTAGTCTTGTTCAAGAATATGAAATGGAAAACTTGCAATTGGATTAAAAAAATAAAATTGAAGTCGAAGAATANTAAAAAAATAATTTAACAAGGTTAAAATAGTAATTCAATAATTTAAAAAAATAAAAATAACATAAAAGATAATGGTATTTATTTTTTGGAATTAAATGTCACTATTCGAAAAGTTTAAAGGTGCAAAATAGATAATAATATAATTCAAGGGTTATATTGATAAATATACTATAGTTTGAGGGAGGAAAGTTGAATTAACCTAAATTTAAATAAGAATTGAATAAATTAAAAACTCTATAACGGCTGCAATATCAGAACCAGTCTCCTCTCAACCCCGTTAAACTCGTTCAATGCACTCACTCACAATCAGCTCCACGTTATCATTTTGTTACACATATATTTCGGAGCCATAACCGTTCAAACCATGTATAAATGTATATGACCTGAACCTGAATAACATCATCAAACATTATTTTGCTATCCCTGTATCTGCTCTATTATGGTATCAGAGCCAACAGTTCAATCCCTGATTTTATTGCATGGCGTCTTGACATTCCTCTGCTTCCAGCCTCTCTACCGATCAGTTAAACCTCATCTCTCTTGTTCTTCCCCCACTGCAAAATGCCACGTCCTTTCTTACCCTGAAACTGACCTCTACTAATTTTCTCCTTTGGAAAAACCAATTATTGCCCCTACTCGGCGCTATGATCTAGAAGGCTTCATCGACGACAATCAGGTCTGCCCTCCCAAGCCTGCATCAACGACGGACATCAGTTCGCCTCCCTTCGTTTCTTACACCATCTGTAAACGAAAAGACCAGCTACTAGTGAGCTGGCTGCTTGCATCTATGTCAGAAGATATTCAACCACTCGTGCCCGGTTTGACAACCTCAAAAGAGATTTGGGACGCAATCAACAAGGCCTTCGAAGAGCCTTCTCCAACTTAACATGCAGCTTGGAACACTGAAAAAGGGAGACATGAACATCACCGAGTACTTGAGGAAGGCAAAATATCCTCGTTGATGAATTGGTCGTCGCCGATCACAAACTCTCCACCTCTGGCTTCAACGTTGTTGTCTTCAACAATCTCGACACCAATATAGCGATATCATTGCATCACTCTCTGCAAGAATTGAACCAATTACGTTTCCAGAGCTACACACCCTGCTTCTCAACCATGGCATATACCTTCAACACCTTCGTTTTTCTATCATTGTATCTTAATTGTATGCATTTTTTAAGAACTAATATGAGTTCCTTCAATAGTACCTGGTAAACCATATTACTTCTTTCAGAAGGATAAATATCATATATTATTTTTTAAATTTCCAGTACAATGAAAATCCTTACATCTTCACATAGAAGGTTAAGATGATCTCTTGGAAAAATACAAGATTGTCCAATCAACATCGTATGGTAGAAAAGAATTTTTATTTTTTTTCGAAAAAATGACCTCTTCTATTTTAGGCTTCCATGGAGGAAGTCTCTAGTGCACGTACTCCAACCATCTTTGCTCTCATTCCAAAGAAATATTTTGAACACATACGACATTTTTCATTGTTAACAAGTAAAGCTAAAAAAAATATGAGATATCTATCCATCTCCGATATCATAAAGTTAAAAAAAAATGTGATTTGTCATTTCATCACCCATACCAAAAAAGGTCTTTATATAATTTATAATAAAGAAAAATAACCGTTCTTGTTCTCAAAATCGTGGAACTTCAATTGGTGATTTTGAAGTTTCATTTATGTTTTGCTTCTTATGGATGCATGTTCATTCTCCATTGTTCCATTAGAAAGTGTCATCTACCATCTCAACTAGAGCAAGACACCATTTTAATAACAACAAATATATGTTATTATTTCTTAAATATTTTTTTTCATTACCCTTGAACGATCAAAGGAGTGACACCATCTTATATTTTTTTACTTTCATATTGTTTCCAAATAGTTTTCATGGTAAGAAAATTTTCTACTCAAGATATTTTGGATCCTATAATTTCTTAACATTATAATATAAATTTACTAACTTTTTTATTTCTTTTGTAAATAAGGAAAGAAAATTTAAGTGATTTTTATGAAAGTTGATATATTGAAATATCAATTATGAAACCCGCCCCTAATTATTTTTTACATAACTTGTACTTAACTGTAGCTACTAGAAAATTTCATTGTATTTATAACATTTTTGTTATCATATATTAAACCTTAACATGATTATGTCATATGTTCTAATGTTGATTTAACAGGAAAAAATAGCATCCTTCTTTTTTTTGCGGATCTAGAATATTTAAAGTATGGATGGACAAGTTGAACATGATCAAGATGAGCACAACGAGTTATATTCTTTGTCTATCAAAACTTTTCATAGTAGACAAGAATTAATTGACCATATTGAGTTATATGTATGTCACAAGGATATGCGACATTGATTAGAAGATCGAAAAAAGCTGCATATGTTACAATTGATTGCGATAGAGGAAGAAATTATCAGAATCGGGTCAATATTTCTACTGAACAAAGGCAAAGAATTTTCTCGACTTATAAATGTCCATTTGAAGTTTAGGGGAAAGAAGAAAGGATGACATTTGAAAAATTGAGATGAAAAATACCTCACATAATCATGAACCACTAGGAGACATGGTTGGGCATATGATTTGTCATCATATTTCAAAATAAGAATATATGCATATAAAGGAAATGAGAATGACTGGTAGTTCCACATACCAAATACTTTTTAACTTCGTCAAGAGAATCCAAATCTTCAAGCTATATCATGTACAATGCAAAGACAAAAATTATAAATGAGAGTTTGGCATGCAGGTCGTACAATGATTCAAACTTTATTTGATGAGTTTGGAAAGGAGGCTTCTCATATAATGTGATGTATGATAAAGATGATCATTTGACCTATTTATTTTTTTGCTCATCCCACTTCAATCATATTAGCTAAAAGTTATTCGACTTTCTCTGTGATGAACTATAATGCACATATAAAATTAACAAGTATAAGATGTCTGTAGGATCTAGATGGCACCAAGGGGGGGGGGGTGAATTGGTGTATTAAAACTTTTTCACTACTTTTATTAAGTTAGGTAGTTATATCAGCGGAAACATATAGACGCAAATATAAGTAAGTAGAAGTAGAGGACAGAAAAACAA
>LTAE01009373.1:0-10270 GCA_001647135.1 Pontederia paniculata
TAATAATAATAATCAATAAGATATATATATATATATATATATATATATATATATAAAGAAGAGAAAATATCAATAAATTATCATGATAATAAGTAATTTTACTTTTCTTTTATTTTGTAACCTTAATTCAGCAAATGTTCAGAACATCAGTTGCATCATATAATAGACAGTAATTTCGAGTTCAATATGTCCATGATAATTAGTTTCTTATTTAATCATTATTCTTTGCAATGACATTAGTGGCTCAAGCCAAGTCTTAACTTAGGACCTCATTGTTCTTTTCTAATTATCTTGCCATAAGTCCATCAAATATTACAATCAGTAGGTGAGCCTTTACGAGGCACATAGAAGATTTAGGTTGTCTTGTCTTAGGCATGGCTAGCTAGGCCATGAAGTAGTAAGTCGTTTCAATGATCAGTGAAGACAACTTTTGTAATTGGGGTAAATCTCGCAGTCAGGAATAAATTTTGCAGTCGAGATGAATTTCGTAGTCGAAGGAGGTGCCTCTACTTCGTGCGGTAAATTCAATCATAAAAAATTAATATTTAATCATATTATCAAATGAGCAATACATTCACTTCTAGGTTATCTTTTGAAGATCCTAAGATATTACTATAATTTGGGAAATCAACTTAACAATCATTACAATACAATTCACTTAATTTCATTATTTTCGGCAGGCAAAACATGACTCGCGTCGGATATCGACACGATCAGCGTTCATGTTATATTAAACAACATTTAAGCCATAACACGGCCCTGTCAGGTTGACATAGTCCATTTTGCACAGTATGTATGTTTTCGCGTTCGTTTCAAAGAAGAAATGTCATGCGTCCTCTATATCATTTATTAGTGTTAGTTAACATGGTATGTGTCGAGCACAACTTGGGTCGTGATAGGGTTAGGGTTCTATCTGCATCGCCAATGCTCTGAGAAACATCGATCGTGTCAAGACGCGACATGGACCATGTTCTGTCTCTGCTACTTTTTGTAGGACATAACTTGCATCAAACAACGATGTGGTCCGTGTCCGGTCGTTCCACCACATGGGTCGTGTCGGTAGAGACTCGATCCATGTTCAATCACGGTCTTCATCTTCGTCCATCTCGAGAATTGATCCACGTATATTATTTTAACCATCTAATATGATTATTATTTCAATGCAGAAAATGTATTATTATTCATCTCTCCTAAGTTTAACTATACACATATGTGATTCCTAAAGTTGACCCTTTAGTTATATATCTAATTGTCGTTAAATTATCCTCCTCATCCCTCATTCCTCGTTCCTCCCACGCAATATATCCTCTCCTCTTTGGGGTTGTTGTTGGTGCACATTCTCTCCTCTAGTCATGAAGGGGAGAGAGAGAGAGAGAGAGAGAGAGAGAGAGAGAGAGAGAGAGGAGGGCTTCCTATTGGTTGGGATAATAATAGCCTTGGGAGAGAAAGGATTCATGACCGAGGTTTATATAGAGGAGTCATAGGATTTCTGGTAATTAAAAATAAACTTAAACTTGTAATCCTAGTTCAATCATGCCAAGACTCCATCACACAAAGTTGACACAGTCCGTGACCCACTTGGTCACAATTCATTTTTGTTTGTTAGCTCAACTTGTCATGACTTGACAAAACACGACTCATGCCTAATTCAGACACTATATGTGTTGGACCTTATTTTCCTGATTTTGCGATTCGAAAGCAACATGACTCGCATCCAAGATGGACATAGTCCATGTCGAACCCTTCATTAGTCAATTCTACTTATTTAAAATTACGGGGTATTGGATCATATACCCACTTCAAATAAAATTTGCTTGTTATTAAGAGTCCCTTTAAACTAATTTAGTTAGGACTAAAAATATTACGACATTTTACTTTGACTTTTATCCTTTTTTTAATCATATCCTATCTTATCTTATTTATCTTTTCTTCTTATAATTTGATATCTTTTAAGTACCTGAGATTTTCGGGTGTTACACAGTTAGTCAACAACAAACTATAGACGGCAATTTACAACTCAAAATATTTGTATATGTTTTTATATAGAATGGTTAGAATATATAACATTGTATTACTTTTTATTTGTGAGAAAAACATCTTTGATGACGATCTCGTGAATATTTCTCTCTTACGAGGGTTTTAATGCTCGTCAACTTTTCTCGTCTTTATTTATTTGATCGATATCAAAGGAGAACGTTCGTCACAATTATCGCTAACACACTATAAACGGAAATTTGGTATTGCACCAATTGCTTAGAGATTATTTATGTTAAAAACTAAATGTTTACTGAAGAAATTAATACATGATATCGAAATAAGCACAGGTTTTTCCACGATTGACGATCCATAATATTTGGAGGTGGACTTTTGCTTTGTCGCCTATGAGAAGAAACATCCACTCTTCTTTTGTACAAGAGCTTAAACTCTTTTTTTTTCACAGAAGAGGAGTGGACACTAGCGCAGTTAACAAAAGATAATTATTTTGTTCAATCGATAGGCTTCAGGCTTTGGCCCTTATTGATCATCTTGTCAAACATGGAGGTGTGACAGATGGTTGTTCCACTTCTATACAGTCGCTTGGTGAATTTAAACCAAAGAGTCTCAACCATCATTTGCACTCAAGTAGAGCTTTTGATTCTCAATGTAATCAATGACTTCATCTGCAATTAAATACTTAACAGAAAGCCCTTGTCTTATGCATTCCCTGAAATACAAAGAAAAGCAAAAGGTTTCAGTCTTCTATAAGCTTCAGGCTTGCAAAATTTCAATGAAACTGTCGAGGAGAAATTTCAAATGTCACTCTAGAATCTATTTTTGAACGTTAATCTCGAGTCTTTTCATCTTTCTGTTCATTCACAGTTATGTGCATGAAAAATCCTTAAGTTTTGGGAGTGTTTTTGTAGTGAAATTCTGTCTGAGCTAATATCAAATATTACACAAGAATACTACTTAAAACTGCTGGAAATTACTTCATCCGTCAGGCATTTATAACATCCACCGAATGTAAGGCATACTTGTGCTCTCACACACCAACAGCAATGTTGAACAAGAAAACGGTTCACTTCATTCGATTGCAAAACTCTGCATCTGTAAAGCTGATGCATGCACTGATAGAAGCAGATGCAGTTATTCTGCTTCCTTTTTTCCCTCTCCTCCAACACCCCACTTCCTCCACTGATCTCTCCCGCTCTCCTTTTACCTCCTCTTGCTTCCATGTTACATTCTTCTCCATGTTTTCGTCTTTCACCCCGTTGCAAAAGCCCAGTTAACCTTCCTATACCTGGCCACTAGCCCCTACTTCCCCTTCCACTCCTCTGCCAAGCCACCACTGCTTCCCCTCTGCACCTTCATCTTCTGCTCTTTCTCTGCCCCTGTTGCTGCACATTTTCTCTTCTCCCCCTTATCCTCACCAGCTACCAACTCTGCTACGATCATCTCTGCTGCATGATCTTGCATGGAGGGTGCAGTTAATGTTACCCACATCACAGATGCAAGCAAAATTTGCTCATACCCCACCCCACCTCTCCTCATCCTCCTCTTCTCTGCCCCTGTTGCACACTTTTTCTACAATGTGTCACCAGCCACCACCTCTGCTACCATCATCTATGCTGCATGATCTGATATCAAGGGTGCAGTTGATGTTACCCACATCAATGATGCATGCAAAATTACATCAACTGCACTGTCTTAGCTAGGTGCATGAATCACGTGATGTAGTAGTGCAAGGTTTTACAGCAAAGAAACAACCCCTACATTTGTTATCATCGCATAGTGAAAGGGGGTAAATCCAGAGTGCATGGGAAAGAACAAAGTGAGATAGAAGATTATTATTACCTCACTCTTGTGGAACTAATTTGATTCGGTACTATCTCATCAACGGAGATTATATTATTCTGAAAGAGACATTAAACTGAATATTCAGAAGGTATATATAATACCAAATTATAGACCTCTTCACAAAACAATGACCACTATCTATAAAAAACCAAGGAAAAAAAATATTTACCTTGAATTCAAGCAATATTTCACTACTGGATATTATTTTCTCTATGTCTTTCCCTTCTCTGCGTATACAAACGATGCCAAAGTCTTTACATATGGTTCTAATCTGAAAAATAGTTACAAGTACTTATGATTAGAAGTCTTTCCTCCTCTTATTCATTCAATTACATCAGAATACATACTCAATAAGAGGTTGCACACATCAAATTTTGCTATGGCATCCTTTCAGAAAGAAATTCACTATGACATATTTTCCTGGTGCAAACAAACTAACATGAATATCATGCCTTTAAACATGGAAAAGGAGTAAAATGAATAATCAGCATGTCAATGGTATCACATTGATTGGACAAGTTTACACTTTTAATATTCATGTCTCTTTCAAAAGAAAATATATCCATGTCTCCTTCCTCATTGTGGAACTACCAGTTAAGTTATGCTTTTTTTTCGGTGACGCGAGTTTTTCTTTACTTTACAGTATACATTATGCTTAAAAAGAACCAAAAAATAGAATACATTTCTTTCATCAATTATATTTTTTTTTCGAAATTACAATCCTTTAGGACTACCGATGAGGTCATCAACTATCAAAATGGCAGAATAAACAAATGGTAAATTTAGATTTCTTTCAAACCTTTCAAATCTAAATTACTTTCTCAATTTCTGGTTTATAAGTGCAGAACATCTTGAACAGCAAAGAATTCTATCATAATACAGACTTGGTGATCACGATCCCAAAGGCATTTGCACAAAAGAATCATCACAGAAGCCTTTGACAATCGAAAATATAGTCAATGTATGACATCAAAAGCAACCAGATTGGTGTTTAACAAATATGATTAGTGATGTATTTTGCAGTCAGACTAAAGTGAAAAATATTCAGTTGTATACCCACTCATCATACTACTTTTTATCACAACCAGTGATGCCTACTTATCATTGTAATTTTATTGTAGTGTATTATTTTCTTACGTGAATAACATAATATGTGCACAATAAAATCAGAAAATGTAACACAAAGCTACAAATGAAAACAAGTAGGATCCTAAATTTGACTTCACCATTGAATCACTCCCATAAACAAGACCCAACAGATAAAATTATTCTTTTCCAAATAAGCTTGACACAAGTCCACGAAAGAAATGTACCTGATCAGGTATCCATACCCCAGGAATGCTAAATGATTCAAGAAGATCAGAACCACACAAAAGCATCACTTTCAGTGATTCTACAAAAAAGGTAAAGTTGTTCAGGCTTCCACCAAAAGAAATGCATGAAATTTGATAAGAGAATTGATTGTTTGAACAAATAATCCAACAAAATTATTTTGAAAGGGACTGATCCAATAAAAGAATAATTATGTAATTGCTTTAACATAAACTAGGAAACTTTCCTCTCAAAACAGCTTTATAGAAATCAAAATAGTTGATCCAAAAAACTATAAATAAAGATCTGGATTCTGGTGCATTTCCATGCCTACCATAAAATGTTCTAATTCACACAAAATAAAGCCAAAATATTCAACAACAAATAGCCCATTAAAGGACATAAAATGCCTGATTAGAAAAGCAAATTATTTAAGATGTCAAAGGGTAACATGAACTATGAGACCATTGAATATAACAAAAAAAAATCCGCTATTTACCTTTTCTAATCAAGCCACTTTGGCATATGGAACTCTGAATCCTAGACAAAACTGTCAAACTTCGTTGATAGCTCGTTTGTTTTGCCTGCAACAGGAAAGCAATGTCAAAAATGAAGAAAACATGCAAACAACTTGACAAGTAGAAACCAAGAAAAGAACAAGTGGATAGAAGAGTAGGGACTGCAAATTAGCTTACAGCAACACAAATATGTAATCTATTAGATGAGAGCTAAAATCAATACTGAGATATTCAAGACATCAACCAAAAACTGCTAAGATAATTATTATAGAAAACAAAATCGCCAAACTGAAGATTTCAAACTGCATATTACAATGCCGTAAATGATACTAGCTAGTAAGACTTAAATCATGATTAGACTGAAATCATTAGAATTATTCCTCGTAGCAAATTATTTATTGTTGAATTAGGACTTGTATAACATAACATAAAGCTACAGTAGGAAAACAATAAAAAAAGATAGCCAAAAGTTATTCACATACAGCAATTAATATAACTCACCTCCCATGGATCTACCATGACAAAGGAAGAAGTTTTGCATGCAAGCTCACACATTTGAATGCGATGTCTTGCCAACAAAAGGCCCTACAGAGAATCTCAAGAAAGTCATTTTACAAGTCCAAACTGTCAGCATGTATGTCTATATGTATAATAACGAACAAATATAAGTCGATAGCTGTTT
The DNA here is from genome assembly GCA_001647135.1 of Pontederia paniculata. Lineage (NCBI taxonomy): Eukaryota > Viridiplantae > Streptophyta > Magnoliopsida > Commelinales > Pontederiaceae > Pontederia > Pontederia paniculata. The sequence goes on from LTAE01009373.1 coordinate 6,349, forward strand.
GTTATTTTTCAAAAGATATCCAACTGATAGAAAAAAATAATTTTATAATGTCACAAGGTTGAATCAATTAATTTACTAATGCAAAAGTAATTTTCTTGCATCTCTGCAGCATATATATAGAGCATAAACTTTACTTTTGTTAATAGTTATTTTCCTTTACAAAGAATTTTAAATTATTAAACTTCACTTTAGAACGAAAGAGGTAGTTTTAGTTAAATAAAAAGAACCTTTTTAGGAAGGAAAGGATGACTACTGTGCTTGGGTATCATTCATTTTGTGTTATAACCAAAAACATTGTGTAATCTACATGTGTGTATGTAAAGCCAGAAAAACAAAAGGTGAACTGGGTGTGGATACAACAAACAGAAACTATCCACCCGCCCACTCGCTAATCATAAATAGAAAGAACTTCTAGCTTCACCCTCCTCTTGAGTCCTACAGACTGCTTGAAAAACAAAGGTTTCACATATGACACATAATTTGCGCAGTTGGTAGCTATTTATTCGATTAACCAATTTCAGTCAAACTCTAAATTGTTATCTGAGCTATGATCAGAGTGTTATTACTTATTTATCTGTGATCAGTCATATATTAAATACTGAGATGAGTCTTTCAATGGTAACTAAAAAATATGGCTGGTTTCAACAAAACCATCTTGAGGAATTCTACTTCCTTGGTAAGTAATCAGATTTAATATGAATAACATGAATCCCACAATGATTTTTGTAAATATCCATGAAATACTAGTGAACTTTTTTGAGAGGGAATAGTATTAAACTTGAAAGGTCCAACAAGTGGAGGTAAGTGCCAGTGCTGTAGTGCATATTTAGTCAACTTCAAATGTTTCCTATGCAACAATTTTGATGTTCACATTCTCAACAAATAATTTTGATGACAATTTTATGTATAACAGGAGTGTTTCTTGGAGGCAAGTAGTAATGCATAACCATACACACATGGAGCCAACTCTTCTTGCATTCTGGCCACAAGTTTGAGAAGATTTTTCTAGCACCATGTACCTTTTTCTTATATGCATCATTAACAGGTGACATGTAGCCTCCAGTGACAACATAGCCTCGTGCCTTCAGAGCATCTTTTGCAAGCTCTGGTGTGAATCACATTATATCACCAAGATCTTGATATTATAAGTGTGTATAGTCTTAATATAATAAAGTCTTTTAAACATAAGAAGTAAGACTCACCAAACATGCGTAGGTGCATAAATGTTGGGGGATTGAAACTTCCTGCTAATAACAAAGTAACATATATCTGCTCCCTACAGAAAACATGATAGAATTTAAGAGAACAGGTCATCCTTTTTTCCTTCAAGAAAAATATAAGAGAACATAACTTTGAAACAGTGTTCTATAATAGCCAACAAACCGTATGGATCAAATTGATGAATCTAATTTGAAGTTCTGCTAGTCATTGAAGTGAAAATTTTCACTTTGGCCAAAATCTACAGTCACTTGAGGAGCAAGAGATGTCACCACAAGTGTGTTTCATACTTTTCATGATCTCAACACTGAATCCTGTGAAAACCTGTATACCTTGTAATTTATCCATGGGTTATCGTCTGGTACTTTTCCTACCTCAAAAGCCTTTGGGCAATTGGCTCCATCAAAATCTCCAAAATAACTTTATTCACGGAGTATGCAGTCCTATAACCTCTCTTAGCTGCTCTGGTTTCCATGTGAAGGACAGAAACTATAAGCCCAAAATGGATTCTACGTAGGTTCAAAAGCTTCAAGACAGACGGATCAAAGAGTAAAGAATCCTCTATCTTTGTTGGGCTCTCGCCATCTTTTTTTATTACTATTTTGCCTTTGTTTATAGTTGCATGTTCCCTCCAAGGAGTCTGTAGTCATATATACAACCCTTGGTATGGTTTTCATGGAAAGCTTGCAAAAACATAAAAGTTGAAGAGAAAATGAACTAAGCGCAAAATATGGATGTCTCCACATATATGGATGTGAAAAGCTATTGTATGATATTGTCTTTCTTTCCTCAAATTTCCTTTTGGACATCACTGATCCCAATTTCGGGTTTGTTTTAATCATATTTTATTCATCAAAAAGAATGTCTGCAAAAATGAATCCACATGATAACAGTACTTCTTCTAAAACTGTTAATCTAATTAGAAAAATCAATAAGGAAATGGCTATATGCAGACCTGCCATCTGCAGATGCTCCTCTGGGAGGCAGGGCGAATTTGTGAGTTGGGAGAGGGACATCATCCATTCTAGTGGGTGTGCTTCTGCCGGAGAGAACTGAAGAGCAAAAGGAAGAGAATTAAGTAAGTCGTCTCCTTATGCTAGGAACCATGATTCCTTGGTCAGGGCGGTTAAGAAGGGTTAAGAGTAGTCAATGCTTCAATCAGGAAAATAAATCAACAACAAAAATTCAATTATGTAAAAAAGACAAGGTTAAGAAAGATTGATTAGAAAAAGGATAATCTATCAAAACATTCCTTGTCCGTGCATTCCAATTTTAACAACCAGTGTAAGGCTACAAACTTGTCATCATTTGATCAAGTATTTTGACAGAATGGGCACAAGAAAGTAAACATTCATTGATGTTCCGCCTCAAAATCATTTTTGTTCAAGATTTGTTACAGCAATACATTTTTCTAAGATTCAGGCATGGTAAACAAAATTGAGCGATTTAATAAACCACTCCAGTGCATGTATCTGGGCATATTCCCGTTCTTGTGCTGCAGCGACACTCTTTATTTACAAGTTTTGATAACCCACTTTCATATTTTTAGCTCACATTTCTACATACTTATCTTCCATTTTGACGCCAAGTCAAATCTTTTCTTATCTGCAAGAGCAAATTTTGACAGAAGATAACACAAGAAGAAGCACAACGCCGTCATATGGGCATTTTGTCGAACATCAAGCATACGCAAAGATGGACCGTTCAAACGGCAAGAGGAAAAAGAACAACCTTTTGGAAGTCCTTGAAGGTGGCACTAACTAAAGGAGTAGAAAAAGATTTCTTTTTTCTCTACTCTTCCGTCCCACTCCCTTCGCTTTTAATCGCCTCTTCCTGCCGCTGCTTCAAAGCAAATTCCCATGGAATGCATAAGTGAAAAGAAAAGACGAACAAAAGAAACCGGTCATACTTATTTTAATATTTCGGAAGTTACAATCGTAACCTTCTTACATCTTTTTTTTTTCTTTTCTTACTCTTTTAGCCTGCATTTTTTGCTAAAGTTTAATTGTGTAAAAAAAATATGCTTCAAAATATAAATTAATTATAAATATATAAGAAAAATACTCTTTTATCTTTTTGTCCGTAAAAAATTTCATCGACCAAGATTTTTTAATTTTCAAGATAATAGGATTTTATTTTCCTGAAATAAAATTTTCATGAGACAAACAGAGCCATGGTGAGGGCCGTCCTAAAAAAGTTGCTGGCTTAAGAAGAAATCATGGGACAAAAAAAGATTTTCGTTTATTTTTCTATTGTTTTTATAATATGAGCTTAACTTTTTCAATCAAAACAAGTTTGGAGTAAATACAATAAGAAATATTTCCTACATGTTATTAAATGAATAACAAAGAACAAGATTTATATAAATTGTAAAAAGATATTTGAGGTATAACAGATTGTTGAAAGAAAATAATCGACCATAATAAGAATTGATCATTTATATAAAAAATATGAATTAATTATAATTTATGTGAATTATGAGATAGATAAAATAAAGATAATAATTATCATCTATTTATTATTAATAATTTATTAATATTTTAATATATATATATATTAATAATTACAGTAGTTCACTCTTTCTCATATTTTATCATATTATTATGTAATGTGAGTAGAAATGAACTATATTATAATTTATAGCGCCACATAAATATTATATATATATATATATATATATATATATATATATATATATTTCTGC
>LTAE01009374.1:0-18695 GCA_001647135.1 Pontederia paniculata
CCCCCCCCCCCCTCTAGGTGTCATCTAGATCCTACAGATACCTCCCCCATTTATCTAACAACCATATTTCATTTTTATCACGGGTTTTTATGGAGACGAAGGTCACACACACCTTACTAAGGCTCATGGGTCTTTATGGAGACAAAGAAACAAAAAGAAGTATCATGGTTCTTGCCTAACCTAGACATGCGAACTTGGGATCACATGCTCCCGATTTTCACGCACTTGGGATTGTAAGTCAGTTTTGCCAAGTATCATATCATTTTGGCAGAACCTCTAAGGACTAACAAAAACCATACCAAAGTTGTAGTATGGTTCAGTGTGTTGTGATACTCGAGCTTAAGTTTTGGAGTTATGGCTTTAATTAGTTCCGTCTTGTAAGAAGACGAAGAAAGGAACCAAAGAACAAATATTAAATGTTGTTGCTTGGGCTTCAAGAAATAGAAAGAATTTAGTTAACTAGTGGGACGTGTGGTCCGGTCTGAGCCCTCATGATCTTCAACATTTTGGTTGTAAAAAGTGCACTAAAACTAACTAAACTATACATGGGAAAAATGGACATGATATATTGATTCTAATGGTGTTCAGATTGGGAATCTAAAAGGTAAAAACATTTTTTTTAAAGAAGATAATGATAATAATAATAATAATAATAATTGAATAAAAATCTAGATGATAAATTATTTTTAAATGATATATTCAACAAACATAATGAAATAATTTCTTAAAAAACTGTAATAAATAATATAGACTTACTATAACATAATAAAATATTTTGTTAAATTTAAAAAAAAAACTTATGGAAAATAATAAAATGATTGAGATAATTGCATAATATAAATATAAAATTAAATATAGTTTTCTAATTATATTATTAATAAATGTAAAAGTTAATAATTAAATTAAAAGTTAATTTAATCTTTATAAAGAAGAGAGAGGGGTGAGGGAGAGACCGAATGGAAAAGTAAGAAGAAAAAACTATGGCGTCACATTAACAAGATAAAGCAAATCAAAATATTTTGGTTCTTGCCTTTTGCTGGAACAAAAGACAAGGAATAAAATGCGTGAACTTCGGATCATGGGACCTTGAGCTCATTCAATTGGGATCTCACATTCATTATATTAGTGTTGCGACTTATGGCGTTGTGCTAATCGAGCTTATCTTCGTTTTCATTCAAAAGTTTATTTTTCTTTCAACTTTAAATTGGAGTATAAAAGAGGAAAATAAATATTTAAAACACATTTCCAATTTTGATCATATGTAATTAAATATATAAATACATACATTGGGATATATTCGCCTAATAAAAATTATAATTTTCTTTTCTTTCCTTTAGTTATGTCATCCAAATAAAATTAATTCTTTCATTTTTATTCTCTTTCAGTTTCTTTTCTAGTTTCCCTTCCCCTTCATTACATTCCTTTCCACCTTAATGATTATTCAACCAAGTAGATTCTTAGAAAGACGGAAAAAGGAATCAAAGAACATATATAAAATGTTGCTACTTGTGCTTCAAGAAATAGGAAGAATTTTGCTAACCAATTATACGTCGGATCTGGCGCGCGCGCGCGCGCGCACACACATATAATATATATATATATATATATATATATAAATCTTTAGTTTTACAAAATTCTAAGAAATCTTATTAATATGATTAATTAGTCCTAATAGTGTTATGTTGAACTAAAAAATAATCATGAGAAATAAAAATTTGATTTGATAAATTAGCTAAAATAAGTGATTGGATAAAATGTGAAAATTGGAAAGGTCGAACATATTTTTAATAAAGATAATAATATTAATTAAATTAATGAATTATTTCTAAATGATATATTTAACATAATATAATAAAATAATTTTTTAAATAATTGTAGTAAATAATGTAAACTTAATCTTATTCATAACATTATAATTTTTTTGTTAAATTTAAATTAAAAATAATTTATGGAAAATCATAAACGTGAAATAATTGCATAGGATAAATATAAAACTAAAAAATATTTCTAATTATATTATTAGATAAACATAAATTAATTTAATTTAGATTGTGAAAGGAGAGAGGGATCAAAAAGTGGAAAAGTAAAAAAGTAGAAAAAATGAAGAAGTCACATGAGGAGAAAAGCCATAAAAATATTTTGGTTCCCACCTTTGCAAAAGGCAAGAAATAAAATTGTGAACTTGGGATTATGTGATCTAGAGTTCAAGTGCTTGTGATCTCATGTCAGCTCCAGTCGTATCAATTGCAGAATCGGTAGGACTAGCATGTCGGTTAATAAGCAGGGTCATGCCTCGTAGTGTTGTGATACTTGGGTTAATTATTGATGCTTAGAATTAGGTATTTATGTACCCCTTTATTTACAACATTTTCTTTTCATGTATTATGAGTTTTCCTTTGTAATCGAAAAAAAATAATTAGTGATTCTGTTATTTCCATCTCGTAGGAAGACTAAAAAAGGAACCAAAGAACAAAAATGAAACATTGCTTCTTGGGCTTCAAGAAATGGGAAGAACTCTTTGAACTTCGGTTCTAAGAATTTAACTATTTGATATATTAGTTGGAATGATGTTTGGATAGAGTTAAAAATAATTATGAGTTGAAAAGTTGATTTGATAGATTAGTTTTAATAAGTATTTGAATAAAATATGAGAACCAAAATGGTAAAATAATTTTTTTAATGAACAAAAGATTTATGGACTAAAATTTTATATAATGAATTAATTTTAACATTTACATAATATAATAAATAATATAAACTTAATCTTATGCATAACATAATAAAATATTTTATTAAATTTAAATTTAAATTTAAATTAAATATGAAAAATAAAAAAAAGTGAGATAATTACATAGGATATGTAAAAAATTAAATTTTTTTTAATTATATTATTAAACAAATATAAAAGTAAATAATTAAAAAGAAAAAAAAATTAATGTAAAGAGAGAGATAAGAAAGGAAAAGTAAAAAATGAAGATAGTTGCATTAGGAAAAAAAGCAAAAAAAAAAAAAAAACGGTTCCTCCCTTTTGCAAGAACTAAGATAAAAACTAAAATCCATGAACTTGGGATCACATAACTCTCATTCATGTTCATGCACTTGGCGCAGCTGGTGTCGCGGTGTATTGACTCATGATGTTGTGCTACTTGAGGTTAGGCATTAGAGTTAGGACTTTTTTTTAGTTCCGTCTTGTAGGAAGACAAAAAAAAAAGGAACCAAAGAAAAGAAAATAAGGAGCCATTTGGACACAAGAATTAATGTTCACAAGAATTTTTTTTTTGGTTCCATGAATAGTAAAATTCTTATGGGCAATGTCACGCGATCAAAACTAAAGTAGAACATGCCCTTGATTCTAATTAGTTCTATCGAACGACGTGACCCAAAATGATTTTCGAGACAAAATTAAAATAATAGAATCGGGTGTCACATGACTCGGTTCCATTGCTTTTGGTTCCACCAACCAAAGTTTGTTCAATGGAGGGGGTGAACCCTCTCCCACTTTATTTTTTATGTGACATATTTTTTTATTTATTTTTTCTTTCTCGCATCTCTCACAAATTAATTCTTAAGTTTAAAATTTTATTTTATATGTTTTTATCTCTACTCTCTCACAAAAATTTATTTTTCATTATCATTATCTTAATTTAATAATTTATTTTTTATTAGTTAACATAATCATTTAATTATAAAAGTCACATTAACTCTTTTTTATTATTAAAATAATAACCAATTCAAATGAGTTAATTAAAATATTTAATATTTATTAAAAAATCATGTTTAATATTGTTTATTATTTTTTATTTTTACAAGAATATTATAATTTAAATAAATATTAAAAACAATAATCAATTTTTATATTCAAACTTAATATTTATTTAACTTAAAAAATAGATTTTATCTTTCTAATTCTCATATTCTATTCAAACACTCATCGAAACTAATCTATCAAATCAACTTTTTAATTCTCATAGTTACATTTTAATTCATCCAAACAATATTAGAATTAATGTATTAAATCAACTATTCATTGAGAACCCCGAAGAACCTAAATTCTAACCATGTGGTTTTTTGATGCATAAAGTAATGATTGAGAACTAAAAAGATTGATTTGACAGAATAATTTTAGTGGATGTTTGGACAAAGGGAGAACTAAGGGAGGTGATAACTATTTAAGTATATAGGATATCATTTTTTTTAATTAGTTACTTTTTCAATACTCATACATAAAAATATATTCATATTGTGCAATTTTGTTAATTGGTGTTTGGATCCTCTATCATTGGTAATTCAATTAAGAATAGTTATATAATATTCTTCACTATTATATCTAATAAAAATTGTAATTAAGCTACACAACAAAATGAGTTGACAAGTGTGCAAGCAACAACTAGTAAGTAATGAAATGGCAACTTCGACATCCAAACTATAATAATGCACCAAACACAATAGAGAGCATTTACAAAGCACACGAAAGAAAAGCAGCAACAACATGTGAAAGAGAGATTAGCTAATTCATGTGAAAGTAATTCATAGACACAACAATAGAGTAAGTCCACATCCATTTTCATACACCACACCGAGCACAAAAATCAGTCTCTTGTTTGAGACAAAGAGTGCAATGACAAGTCAAAAGACTCCAGATTAATCTATGGAAAGTCCTTTATGACTAACTTGGTGTCCTCTTTTAGGCCAGTACAAGGATAGTAGTTGATCATATCATTGACTTATTAGCTTTGACCAGAATCTAATCAAAAGACCTCTGGTTATCCTATGGGGAATCTTTAGTGGGTAACTTGAACATTTCTTCATGTCAACACAATGAGAGTTGGCATACTAATACCTTGATCAAATTGATTTTTAAGCTTCATCAAGTGAATGTTGAATACTTTATGTGGTATATCCCTCTAAGGGATATTATCACATTCGACTTCCTAACTAAACCCTAATCCTAATTATTATGACTATTGATCTTATTTATCTATCTCAAAACAAAATTTGCAAAATCTCCTTCCTTAATTACCATGTTATTACTTGTGATTACATATAAGAATTAAAATTTATTTACAAAGCTTTAACAAAAGCATAATATGCCACATTCATATATTTCATTTTTGTCACATGCTAACTTACACCAACTATTCCAAAAAAGGTAAAGTGTTGTACAAACTTTGCACATAGTTCTATTAAGTCTTTTTTTTTTTCAAAACATATGTATATCAACTACTACATGCTTTTGAAAATAAAATAGAAGGGGAAAAATGCTCGAGCGACTCAACCTCTTCAATATGTAGCAAAAATAGGACTTGGTCAACTCAACCCTATAACTTGTATACAAATATTTGAATTTTTTTTAAAAAAGGGTAGAGTTAGCAAAACTACAAGCTCAATTAGTGAAATAAAAGTATAATATAGGGGACCAATACAAGTGTTATTTAATTTATAATAAAATTTGTATTCCTTTAAACAAGAACTTCAAATTATAATCATAATCAAGTTCTTAAATCATATAAGCTTTTATGTAGGTTATATCTAAATCAGAATATCAAGATATACAAGATCGAATTCCACATATTGCCATTGTACATACTACAACATTGGCCAATACGATCACACAAAGCATTAACATGAGTCAATGCATGGCATAGAGCTTCATGGTCATGTGTTAACACAATAACTCAGAGCGAGCATAAACATGGGTCAATATATGTCATAGAGCTTCATGGTTATGTGTTGATACAACAACGCAGGGCGATAAACATGGGTTAGTACGTGTCGTAGAGCAATCAAGATGGGTTAATACGTTCATGCAGAGCAACCCTTAAAGGGCAAAGGCACCTGACATATGCCCCAAAAGCATAATTTATATCGAGTGCGATCCTAAAGTCCTATTTCAACCAGTTGGCAATCGAACACGAAGGGTTCACAATATATAAAAAATATACATTAAATATTTGTATCATAAATAAAAACTATTTTAACATCACATGCAATATTCCACGAAAACATTTGCACAAAAAAAATCTTTGTCGTATATGAAATATTGAAAATATGTTATAATCATCTTTTTATTATCCAACATACTTTTGAAGGTATAAAAGTTTTCATAATAATACGAAGCTCTCGTTGGGTAAAGAAAACAATATTTAATATTTTTGCTATGTTATAGATTTACTCACTCACTGTGTAAGGTTTACTAGCTTTCCTTCTTTTTATTTAGAGCTTGCTTGTTTTCTATAAAAAATAATGTCCTTTCTAGTTTCAATCATCAATAACAATAATATACAATGGAGGATCATGATGCATGAATACTTATACACCTTAAAATGTATGCAATATCTTATAATAATACTCCTCATTTTTAATCTTTAGATATGGATACCTATTTCACACTTGTACTCACTCCATTAGAAGTACTAATCTTTTAGTGTTGGGTTTAATGCCACAATAATTTTCGTACTAAGAAACTATTAGAGAACAATTCAGAACTTCTAAATCACAAGACCAAATATTATAATTCTTGTTGGGTTGGAAATTAGACTCGGTGAGGATTATAATCTATAAGTATCCGACAAACTGAGTGACACTATCTAGAAGAATAATACTTCCACTTTTGGGACAACATATAAAAAGAGACATGTCAAAAGTCGAGTTAGAGTTTAATTGGGCATGTAAATAACTTTTTGACTTATGTGTTCCAGTCAAGCATTACAAGTAGATATTATATTTAATATAAGTGGTTGACTCTTGATTAAAAAATTATATATCATTTTGAAATAAAAAGAAAAATTAGCCACTTATGTTGGATCAAATCTCAATCGTTGAATATATTGACTGTCACATGTAATTGAAAATGTGATTTACACATCCACTAAATTGGGCGTGTAAATCACTCTTTGTCCTACTTGTGTCAATCAAGCATCTCACGGTTAGATATTAGATCTAATACAAATAATTGATCTTTAATTAAAAATTTAATTTTGATTCGAGATGAAAAAAAAACTAAGATCAAATCTTAAAGATTGAATATCTTGATCTACACATGTAAGTCAAACGAGATTTATACATTTATTAAACTCTTACAAGTAGTTGACTTACAAAGATAACATAGTTTAATGAGTGTAAATTATTCTTTGGCTTACACGTGTAGATCAAGCACTTAAGGTTGTATTCATTATATTGTTATTACACATTATCTGATAATCTATATTGCCTTTTAGAAAGATTGTTGCTTACTAAATTACCAACAATGTACATTACTTTATTTAGTATGCATAAATAATGTACATGACAATCTTTATCATCTTATTTGTTATATAAAAAGATTAATAAATAATATACAATTTTTACCAAAATACCCTTGAACACTATAGTTAAATTTACAAATTTATATAAATTTAATTTGAGTTATATGAACTTGAATCATAAACATATACCTTAAAACTCATAAAATTTATACATCAAACAAATAAATGTATAAAGTAAGTAATATATAATAATCTAAAATAATAATAATAAATTATTAATAATAATTATTCTAAATTATTATTATGTTACAATAGTTAATAATAAATTATTTATAATATACAAATAATGTATTATAATTAATTAATAATGCTAATATTAAAATTAACAGAAATAATAATAATAACAATATATTTAATAATAATAAAAATAACAATACTATTATTAATTAATGGAATATTATATTATTATTGGTTAATTTTTATCATTTATTTAAATAAATTCTAAAGGTCGAATGTGAAAAGAAAAATTATAAAGTACCTGTCAAATTGTTACTTCACAAGTAATCTATATTAGTTGCAATATAGAGTACCTGCAAAATTAAAATAAGTGAACAAGAAAATATGATAGATTCAGATAATTTAATATAATGTTATTTGATGCATTCATGTTTTTATTAATCGATAATTTAGATCAATAACAAAATAGATTACCACTTTTTATATTACCGGTAACATCACATTATAATATTTTACAAATATTAATAACATAAACTATAATTTAAATTGTAACATAAAAATACTAAATTACCTTAAAAAATATTGAACTTTATTAATGTATTATTTTGTGAGTAATTTTCATCAACTACTCTTCAACTTTAGTATTAGCCCAAATCTACCCTCTAACTTTGATTTGTAATACAAATACTCTCTGAATTTAAATTTGTAACAAAACTACCCATTTACTTATTATAGGGAATCACCTATATATATTACTATTTGTGCCATCTTATTTTTATATTTTAAAAATTATATTTTTTCTATAGCATTTTAATATACTAACTTTAAGTACTCGTGTGATCACGATTAGTTGATCCTAATTTAACTATTCTATAATTGATTTCGATAAAAAAATTTATCTACTATCTTTCAAAAATAATATTATATTTTATATTTAACTATAATTAATATGAATAACTATACAAACAAACGAATAATTTTGCACCCTGAGTTCGTCTCGGTCGAAAACACAGATTCGATTATTAAATTCAGATTAAAAACCAGATACGAAATTTGAGATTAATGCTAACAATACTTCATAAAATATTCAGATTTAAGTTCATCTAATCATTCAGCATATAATAATCTAAAATACTAACAGGGTTTACAGAATCTTCCCTTAGAACTTCGTCTTCGGGTCTCTTCCTCTCCAATCAAAGCTTCAAATAGAAAATTTAACTCTCAAAATTGGGGCTCTAAAAGCCTATCGAGACCTCCCTCTGGGGTTACATAGGATCTTATTTATAGGCACATGAAGACTCTGAATCATACGAAGATTACATCTTTTAACTTTAACTTTAGCGGAGGAGAAGGACTCTTCAGGAATCGTCCGATTGGCCAAACCGACTTTGTAAGGAGAGAACACGGTCCGTTTTTATCCAAAACGGCCCGAGTTTGCAAGTTGTAGAATTTGAGTGCAACACGACTTTGGCACTGCTGATGTTGACGTCAGCGATGACACGTGGCGTAATATGAATGTTTGGATCAACCGTGTTGATGTGTACAAGTCGCTGCAACGAGCTGACGTGGCGGCCGAAAACAGCCATAGTTGAAAAACGCGGTCCAAGTTTATGATAGAATTGTGTCTGCTGATTTCTGTAGTCGAACACGGACCGTTTTGAGCATAAAACGGCCCGCGTTGGGCATTGATTTCTGTTAACCTCCACTGTTTGCTCAAGAGATGAATTATTCGTAGTTTAGGCTTCTTTTTCCTGAAAATCGCACCAAAGAGAATATTTGCGTAGTTTCTGACTCATAGGTAAAATATAAAGAATAAAATACTAAAATGATAAATAAAATTATACTAAATGCCTAAAAATGACATGAAATAGATGCGTGCAACATGTATATTTTTGCTCGCATCACACATCCTGTTTAAACTATACACATAAGAATGCCAATAGTTTAATATATATTTTGAACTAATTATGCTATAATTTGATATTCTTGATAAGTAATTCATAATTTGAAGTTTTAAATATTTTAAAATTTTGATTGATTCTAAATTAATTTATATTTAATTTATATTTTGTTCTGCCAAGATTTTTAATCATTAAATTTAATTTTTTTTCAATGGTATGGAAATATATTTTTTTAAAATTTAAATAATATACATGTGACTTCCTATAATAGGTAAATGGGTAATTGAGTTACGAAATTAAACTTGAAGGATATTTCTGTTATAAATCAAAGCTAGAGGATATATTTGAACTAATGTGAAAGTTGAAGGATAGTTGATAAAAATTACTCATTATTTTGTATAAACAAAAGAACTTTATTAATACCAGACTCATATATCTTCGGGAGAAAATATATTTTTTAAAAAGACAAGACTAGTACTAGTGATGAAAATAATCTATTTTTATAGTATATCGAGTAAAAACAAAATAAAAAAATGAGTTTGAACAAAATAGATAAAGTTTATATTATCAAGCATATGAAAAATAATCTTAAGAAATTTAAAAAATACTTAACACTATTATTTTATAATAAAATATAAATATTTTAAAAAATCGGTTGAATGAATACTTTTGTTAAAATGAATGTCATCCTATTGGTAATATAAAAATATACCTCTCACGAATACTATTTTGATTATCAAGTAAGGTGATAATTTAAATTATTAAAGAAGTAAAAATCATTGGTAATAATATTACAGTCAAACATAATAATTTGATGGGCGTTGAAAATTTTAAATTAAATAACTAATAATTTATCTGAATTATCTCTTATCGAACGACCCCTTAAGGTATATGTTTTGGTTTTGGGATGAAAAAATTAGCAATGTTAGATTAAATCTCATGTAAATAAAAAAGAACTTTACATAAATAGTATATTTTTAACTATATAAAAATAATATAATTCTAAAAATAAATAAAGGGATCAAGAAGTATAATTTTTGAACTACGGATGTGGTTACGACCCGACCCACGAACGGCCCATAATTATCCCATTCCATCCACCAGCAGTTTCCATCCCCCCTCCGGAGGTGAAGAGAGGAGCAGGAAGCAGAGGGGAAAAGCTTCTAGGGCTTGTTTCTATAGGATCTATCTCCTCATCGCCCAAGGCAGCAGCGGAGATGAACTCCCGAATTCTCTTCGATCCGGCGGCTCTCCGCCTCTGCGTTCCGCCATGTCTCTCTCCAAACCCTCGCCCTTCTTCGTTCCTCCTCCTTTCCTCCACCCCCTGGTAAACTGCCCACTTCGTCGATCAGCCTCAGCTTTTACAAATTTCTCCCGTTACTTCTTGTTTATTTTCTTTTGAACAGTCTTTTGCGTGTATTATTCTTTTGAAGAAGATTATGAATTTTTTTTTCTTTTGAACCTAAATTTCTTATTGTGTTTGCGAGTCTTGGCCAGTTGGCGACTTCGTCGCGGGAAACCAAAGACCACCACCCCAAGGTGTTCCATGGATGTTGCACTTGGTGGCGGCAGCAGCTTTGAGCAACGTAAATATTTTTTTTTTGTTCATTTGTCTTTTTGTACAGTAGCTAGCTTGCTTTAAGCAAGTTAGAGTAAAGTAGTTGAGATTATATTAGATTATTCACAAATGTTACTACATTGTGATATCTGACTGCAGCTATGAGCAAAGTAAGCTTTTTTCTGTCTATGGTTGAGATAATAGTTTTGAGTTTTGACATTATTAATTCAAACTCGATTGAGAAATTTGACATGCTTTTTTGGGATTGATTATTATAAATTGCGGATAAATGTGTGACTGTAAGAAAGGTTGCAGGTTCAGTTGGATGGAACAGCCTCCGTTGCAATAATGATAGCAAAATGCTTCATATGATAGCTGACATTCCTGGGAACCATTAGCATATGATATGCGCCATATGGCCTTAGTATAATGCATGCATTTTTGGTTCATGACGGGTGGGTTGTTCAGTTTAGTTTGGATGTCCATGTACATAAGAAACATAATATAGGAATTATTAGTAAGGCTCTGCCAACCATCCTTTTCCTCTAAAACAGACATTCCTGGGAGTACTTTCTTAGACTAACGATGTAATTTATATTGAAAAAAAGGACACTCTGTCTTCCAGGCTTCATTCTTTCCTGGTTTATGTACTCTATTTTCTTAATACACTATCCATGAATAAGAAACTATCCTCCATTTATGTTTTATTAAGATATCCACCTAGTGGGATAAGGCTTTGTTGTTGTTGTTGTTGTATCAGAAAAAATAAAATGAAATAAATAAAAGAAATCAAATTTGTCATTCAAAGAATGCAAACACATTTGTTATCTAATAGTATAGTGATATCATTATCTAGAAACAAATTATTGTAATTTCAACATTTCTAAGTTCCAATGTTTCATTGACTTCAGAAAACTTAAACCCTTGATGGGTTTTCCTACTGAATGTTATAATCTGAGCTCCAGTTTTTTCAGAGGAATCTTAACCCCAGACAAAGGATTTCCTTTTTTCTTTCTTGAGGAAGTGAAGTATTTCTAAATTGATGTTGGTTACTCAGACATAATATTGTAGCTTAGGTTCCTCTAAAGAAAATATTGCTTATAGGCCCATTAACAACTTATGATAGATTTTGATGTTTGATATACAATTCTGGCGGAAAAGTGATAATCTACAAGAACTTTAGAAGTTATTCTTGTCAACTCATCATGAAAAAAGTTAATTTTCTCAACCAACATGCAAACATGATTTCTAAATAACCACACAGGTTTGAGGATTTGATCTTGTTGTTTAAAGTCTGAAGTCTTGGACCTAGTCATCCACAGATTGGTCGTTCCCTCTCGTTTTGCCTCTTATTTCATTGCTAGAAGCTACAAAAAGGTTCCACAAGAATATGGTATACATAATTCTACATTTTGATTTTACTCTTCCTTTATCTATTACAAACTGGTAGTTGGTCTTATTCTTCCTTCATTATTCTCCAGTAGACTTAAAAAGGAAACATGCTCCTATGCGAGTTTAAATTTTTATTTTTCCTTATAGGGAACGTTCTCAAGTTTCCTCGGATGCGTGTATGGGATCCATATGCACGTCTTGGTGTGAGTCGCTATGCATCTGAAGAAGAAATAAGAGAGGCACGGAATTTTCTTCTGATGCAATATTCTGGGCACGAAAGCAGTGAGGAATCGATTGAAGCTGCTTATGAGAAGATATTAATGGCCAGTTTCAGAGAACGTAAGAAAACAAAAATCAATTTGAAAAGCAGGTTAAAAAATAAAGTGGAGGAATCTCCACCGTGGATAAAAAGATTGCTTGATTATGTTGAGCTACCTACAAAAGAAGTGATCCTTAAAAGATTTTTCCTATTTGCTTTCATGGGTGGATGGAGTATTATGAACTCTGCCGAGACTGGACCTGCTTTTCAGGTATGTTATTTGCTTTCAATATTCTTGCGCCTGAAAACTAATTTTTTAAGTTACACTATAAAAAATAGAGGGGTACTTCATACTAGGGATACTATTTTCACTTTACTTAGCCGTTTTCCTAGAAAGTATTAGCACCTAAAGAGGCTATATATATCAGAGAGAGAGAGAGCGATTGTATGGTGTGGTTATATTTTATCTTTTTATTTTCCAGATAGCAAGTATGTAATTACTAGTTGATTTTGCTCAATCTTTAATAAACTTTTTTGGTTATTTCTTCAATGTGACATATTATTATATCAGATCCCTGTCTTGCCAAGTTTGCAGAAACATTGTCCCTTTTAGTTATAAATCACCAGAAATATCCGCTTTTCAGACATTTCCTGCTTGAGACTTTCCATTGTTTCTAAGCCAATGGGTTCCTGAAAGTTTACTTTCATTTTGCTATCTTAGCCCAATTATTTTGCTTCAATTCTAGTGAATTAGCTATTGCTACTGCTACTTGCTTGAAACTTATTAAGCTGAAGAAAACTTATCTCAATTTCTTAAAAGCTAAATCATATTCGAGCTAGTGGTACCACATGACTGGCAATGAAATTGGATTTGGATTATCTTCTGCATGCAGGTTTTACTTTCACTCTTATCATGTATCTATTTCCTTAATGAGAAGATGAAAGATATTAAACGAGCCGCATTAACTGGGTAAGTAACATTTCAGCATTGTTGATTACTTGGAACAGTTATTTTTCAGTTTGAGTTAATCATCTATACACTTCCAGATTGGGAGCTTTGGTTGTTGGGTGGATAATTGGTTCCGTGGCTGTGCCTATGATTCCGTCAGTTCTCTTGCAACCAACCTGGACGCTCGAGCTGTTGACATCTTTGATATCATATGTTTTCTTATTTTTAGCTTGTACTTTCCTCAAGTGATGCTCTTTCCAAATAATTTAATTTAGGCACTTTTGCTTCCATGAAAACACCATCTTTTCCATTATGAGCAAAGTTGAGAACAATTAGAAAAGTTACAGGCTTTTTGCACTGAAGGAAATGAGACGTAGCATGCAAAGAATGGTCAAATTGTGTTTCTCATTGTTCTTTAATTACTGTGAATGGCGTAGTTTTTTTTTTCTGGGCAGGTGCAGAACAAAATTCGATCTAAGATTTTTTGGCACATGCAAAATTAAGTTAAGGGCAAGTTTGGATGCAAAATAATTTTGAGATATTTGATAAAAATTACGGTTTTTTTCAGAGGCAGGAATTTTTATAAAACAGTATTAGGATGATAAACATATGGGATAAAAAAAATCATGTTTTTTTTGTTCAGAAAATTAGAAGGCCTCTCATCTCGTAACTTTTTTTTTCATTGGGATAAAAAAATCATGTTTTTTTGTTCAGAAAATTAGAAGGTCTCTCATCTCGTAACTTTTTTTGGTAACGCGCGCCTCATATGTGCACGAATCGATATCCGACATGCGTCGAGGTGGTTCACAATGTGCCACAGGGATACATAACACAAACGATAGTGAAAAATTGATCCATGATCATCATAAATCATAATATTAATTTAAATATATTAAATTACATCAAAAATCCTTGACTTAAATATAGTTTTGAGTCACATAGCTCGATACAAAAGACTCGGTGCATGAAATATAAAAGATAGACCTACTAATTGGCCATACATAATACTAGACTTGTTACTTAGTATATGCCATGCAACTTTCTTGGTCACGAGCAGCGTCACCATTATAATTAACCATGTCTACCTGATACATGCATGGGATATAATCTCATAAGCTTTCGCACAATATGTAGAGCCATAAACATTAGCAATTAAATTTTTTACATATGCATATTTAGCATAATCATAAATCAACATAACTTTTATGCATCAATAATCATAAAACATATAAATTCATGATCCAACAATAAACATAAGGTTCCATGAACCATAATTCATAAAAGTCGTTATATCTTTGACTTTAACCATTTTCATAATCACAATCACATCTAACATGAACATTTCATACATTAGACTTCATAATGTTCATATCAATAACATATATGTCCATGCTAGACCTTTATCTTATTTATTGTCATTTGATAACCGAAAATGCACTTTGTGACTTCCTTGAGCCTTCCACATATAGTCGTGCCCATATAAAGTCGTTCCCATTTCATGATGAGTTTTGCTCATTTCATAGCCATAAGGATCCTTGATCCTTTCATATTCATATAGTTCCTTGAACCATTTATCCGTCAATCACAAATGACAACCCTAAGTTCATTTCAATCATTTATCATGAGTCTCTTAGGAAAACCTTGATCAATCATAAATAGTTAGTTAAACTAGAGACGCACTTGCTCCCGTGGATGCTGCGCGAAGCAATCCACCATACCTCATGTCTGGTTCATAAAGGCGAAAACATCTAGCCTCCGTTCCCACAGACGTCTAATGTATAACTCCAACAATGTTCATTTCATACAATTATACATCAATACATTAACATTTTAACCTATTACGACTGAGCATGCGATACATGATCTAGATTATCAATCAATAGACTCAATTAAAAAAAAATAGTAGTATTTTGTCAATTCTGGGGTCAGGTCAATTGAACCTACCACCCAGGTCGGTTGAACTTGTGCCAGATCGGTTGAACCTGCCTCCCTTTGGCAGTTTCACTTTCAAGGTTATTTTGGTCAGGCTATAGTCGGCCAAAAATTGCAAATGATATATCAAAACGTAGGTATCGAAGTCTAGTATCTATAGGAAGTGATTTAATCTCATTTTGAGTTGTATTTTGAGAGCTATTCTCAAAATACTCAAGCACTATTAATCTGTCCTGAGTCATACTATGGCCATTTTGTCAAATATATAATAAACTGTGTTTTTCTAAGTTATCGATATAGTTCAATATATCATTCAATTGGGGTTCAATACAATAGCATGCTCATACATTTGATCATCTAAGATCATCATGTCATCAATTATAACTAGCATATGAAATCCATAGTTTCAAAAGCTAAAATATAGTTTAGGACAAGGAGTAAACATAATACTTTGTTGTCTTACTTGCATCTTTACTCTTTCAAGTCATAGAGCCTGCTGTTAACATGCTTAAACAACCATAAAAAATCACATTGACTAGGGATCCCTCTACATACCTCTTTTTTGCCATAATTTTCTTTCTAACTCCTTGAGTTTGATCCTCTCTTTCCTTCAATCTTCAATATTTTCTCCTCTTGATTCTTGACTTAGCTCTTTCCCTTTTCCTTGCTGATTTCCAACTGAAAAATGGGATCAATTTCTTCAATTTTCGGATGGGAAGAAGTGGGCTGAGTTTACTAGATGAGTGTTCATTCAAGAGAGAAAAAAGTGTAAAAATCTGGTGTTTAAGTTTATATAATGAGAGAGGGTAAGTGTGACTGGATTTGGGGGTGCAATAGGATCATGACATGTGACTGCCAACACTTTATTTTCTTTTCTATTTTCCTTTTCGTTTTTCTTTTTTCTCTTTTCTTTTCTCTTTTTGTCTTTATTGCAGCAGGTATTACAATATATATTTATATATAATATTGTTAAGTATTAATATTATTATATTAATTGACATCATATTCATGTTTTGTTTTTATTTTCTAAATAACATCGTTTAAACATTTTATATTTTTTCTTTTGTTTTGTAAATTTTCAATTTTTTTAGTTTCTTAATACTTATATATTTACTTTAATTTAATAAAGTAAGATACTATTATATTATTCAATCTCATAGTTTTTTTGTAATAATTCTTCATAAATTTGCATCCAAACATTAATTGAATATTTCTCATAAGATTTTTATCTATACATGGCAAGACATTTTTGAAAAATATCTTATCATGAAAGTTTTGAAAATTCACGTGAATATTTGCATTGAAAATTTTTTATCCTTTTAATTCATCCTCCCAATAATCTTTCTAATATTCACACATTGAAAGTGCCTCAAAAAGTTAATTAATTTACATTGTCATTTGTGAGGTGTGAGGAAGATGGTTAGGAGCTCATTTACATTTATCAAACATGAATATGGTTAAGTTTGTGCTTTTCCGCCAGCGGGTTTACAATTTTTTTCAGCTCGAGCTAAATATCGAATTGGGTCACGATTGGATCAAATTTAACCAATTTTTAAATTACAATAATATTATGTATAATAATGTTAAATAATAATGTTATATAACAATTATAGCATTCAAATAATAATTTGTTAAACCACATATCAATATAAAAACACTATTTATGTTAATAACAAAATATTATTCTTAGTAGTAATAAAATATTTTTTATTTTGTTATGTTAAAATCACATTTTCTATCTTCATTTAGTTGCATTTTCCTTTTACCCTTCCTTTTTCACTTCTTGTAATTTTAGAAAATCTTTTATTTCTCGTGTTTTCATCTCTACTCCTGTCTGTCTTTTTACCTCTAATCCCAACTCTTACCTTTTTCCCAACTCTGCTCCAAACTCTCTCCTAAAATCTCTTATTTAATATCATATTTTTCTCTCATGTTGTTTATTGCTAATGCTTCTAATGCTTTATTTTCTTTACTCTAATTTACCATTTCTCCTTATTTTCTCCTTGAATCGAGCTTTCTTCTGTTTTTATTTTTTCTTTCCTGCTATTTGAACCTTCTCCTACCTCCCTTATTAGATCTTCCATTGTGTGATGCTCTTCCCCTCCCTACTATGTTCATGTTCTCCTATACACTAAATTGACGATCCCATTCAAATCTCATGAAAGTTTTTTTGTCAATCAAACTGGGTAAAGGGTTCTAAACCAGTTTGTCGATTTATCAGTTTTTGCGATTTGTTGCGGTTCAATGTCACCTTCATTTTCTATATCAAGTCGGATCGGATTAACGATCGGATCACGAATAAACCGTTCAAAGTAGCTAGTCTGATTCGATTTTAATAACATTGATAAAAAGACTCATTGATCAAATACAAAAAGGATAAATGGAGAAATAAAAAATATATAAATTTAATGATAGAAATCAAACTCGAAGTCTCTTGGCTTATGAATCGAGATATGTCAGAGCATGTAACGCCCCCAAAAGCACACCCGCCACATGATAGAATGTCCTTCAAGTGACACTACATACTTTCATCCTTGACTTAACTTTTGACTAATTGTGTAACGCCCCCAAATCCACACCCCACCACCTGGCAGAATGCAGACTTAGTGACTTTACTAACTTACATCTTTGACTATACTTTGACCAATCCACTGGTCAATACTATGAATCCATCAATGCGGAAGCCAATACCAGGACTTATGCCATGTGCAAGTCACCTCATCACGAACACCATCATGCTGCCGCTGCACCATCACCATCTATATGAACATATTTGCCTACAAAATTGAATTCGTAGGGGAGATGAACCTCCCGTGGGCTTTGACACTCAGTATGTAAATAATCGTAAATACGATAATCAAAATGTAAAAGAATCATTAGTTGACAATAAGCTTTAACAATTAACAATATCTCAATAGGATCGTCTTTTACCTTTAGCCTTTAACTTTACCTTTCAATATCCATATCCAATAGATGGCAAGAATAGCAATTTACACCCTCTATGGTGATGTCCTTTTCTTTCAATATCAATATCCAATGGATGACATGAGTAGCAATAATCACATTCTCTGGTGATGCCAATATATACTCAATTCATCATCAATATATCATTCTCTATTTATCTTGTCTTAAATGAAACAATCATTAACAATCTATGTGAGCCTCTATCAATGCATTGTAGATTCAGATTGTCCCCGGTACCAATAATGACTAGCAAGGTCAT
>LTAE01009375.1:0-15923 GCA_001647135.1 Pontederia paniculata
TCTAATACTGGTCGACCTCTTCATATCTTTGGTCGACCGTTCATGCTTCTGCTCTCCATTGCATATCTCCTCCCTCTAATGCTAGTCGGCCGTTTCATATACATAGGACGCCCACTGCACACAAGTAGTTCTGATATATTTACGCATGCACTGGGCGTCCACTCCTTCAGCTTAGGTCGACTGCTACTCTGAACTTGTATGTATCCTGTTTCAGAAATCAACTCAACAAGTTCATAAGTATAGGTTGAGTTCACTTTACAAATTTGTGATCATTCAAAACATTCTCGGGATCCTAGATTCAACAATTGACCGTATTCATAATTGTTCTCTTAATTCTTTTAGCAACACCATTATGTTGTATAGTTTCAAACATTGTCTTCTCAGGTTTGATATCATGTTTTGAGCAATAATTTTTAAACATTCAAAATGTATATTCACTACCATTATCTTTAGAAAGACATTTCAATTTGTTCTTGTATATGAAAATTTAAAAAAAATCTAAAATACCTGATCTTTCATTTTCATGAAATAAATCATAGTTTTCGTAATGCATTGTCAATAAAGGTAAAATATCTATTGCTACCTAAGAAGTCAACCTTAATGAGACCATACACATTAGAATACATCAAATTCAATCTATTTTCTTTTCTCTTGGAAATTGGCACAAAAGCTTACCAAACAAAACTCATCACAAGTACCCAGAGATTTATCTTTGATAAGAGAAATGTGAGAATTCCTTGTCAAAACATGCAATCATTTCTCACTCATGTGCTTGAATCGTCTATGTCACAAATTTAATGAAGCTTCTTCTTTTATTTCATTAATTATCTATTCAATCAAATTCACTTGAGTCTTATAGAAAACACATGATACCTTTGATTTAGCAACAACCATGGACCCCTTACTAAATTTTGACTTCCTGTCACCCATATATTTTATTGTGGTAACCTTGTTTATTCAAAAGCCGACATAACCAACAATCAAAATTTTCTTGTATACATACATATCCAATTCATGCAATTTGAGACTTCATTTTATTCTCCATTTTCGTTGTGACAAAATAACTGGTTTTATACACGTTGAAGCATTCTTTTGAAGGAGTTTCATGATGCGAAGCACCTAATTCGACTACCCTTTCAATCTAAGAGTTTGTGAAATTGCGTTCTTCATTTTCATCTGACATAAGTACATTTGATTTGGGTCATGACCCGTACAATTTTAAAATGTGTCTTGATAAGCCCAAGACATGTCCACATAAATACTCAACATCTCTTTCGTGACTTGTCCATTCGAGATTAGACCAAGACATGCCTCTTGCATCCTTTCTCTTTAGGGGATTCAACGTCCTCGTTGAGTGGTCTCCCATCATAGCACAAAGGCAGCGGCTCTATTACCACATGTATCCTTGCCCAAGATGTGATATTGTCCATTTTAAATCTTAATCCGCATGATTTTAGCAAAATGTGTCACACATTCTCAAGGCAATGTTCCCATATATACTTGGCATTTTTCTCGTGACTTATCTAGGTGGAACTAACCCAAGACATGCCTATTGCATCATTCTCCCTCTAGAGGAACCAATGTTATTGTTAAGTGATCTCTCACCATGGAGCGCAAGTTCACGTGAAGAGGCTCTAGTCGCACATGTAACATCTTACCCCACCAAAATATTGTTCACTTTGGACCTTGGCTCGTACGATTTAAAGACGCGTCCTGATAAGTTGAAGGCATGTTCCCACATATATACCCAATATATTTTTCATGTCTTGTCCATATAGGAGTATTCCATATCATGCCTTATGCATTCTTCCCTTCTTAGGGGACTAAATGTCCTCGTTGAGTGGTTGCCCCCCACCATAACAGAAAAGTCCATGTAGAGCAGCTCTAATATCACATGTAATATTCTTGCCCGCCAAGATATTATTCGCTTTGGGCCTTGGCCTGCACAATTTTGAATTGCAACTTGACAAGTCCAGTGCAGGTTGACATATATACCTAGCATATCTTCCGTGATTTGTCCATGTGAGACTAATACAAGGCATATATCTTGCATTAGTTACAATTTTATGTCAATATAGTACTATTCTAGCTGTCTTTATTTTTTTCTCTTTCTTCTCATTTTATTACTTCTTCCAGTCTCTATAGTTGCATTTTATATGACCTTATTTACCACAATGATAATTCATAAACCTTCATCTAGATTATGATATATCACCAAGATCCTAAGGACATCTATTTTTTATCTCTCCTCTTGTTCTTTGTGACAATAACTAGTGCAATATATGTTCTCATGCTCTTCTTGTTTCTTCATAATCTTTAATTATGAAAAGTGAAACACAATTGTGAATTGAATTACCAAGTGTTATCATCAAATATTTTCACGGCTCTGGTAAGAAACTTAGAAGCATTAATCATTGAATCTAATAATCAAGAACCATCTTCATTACTCCTAGTTAATTTACTAAATCATGAAATTCACTAAGTGTTCAGCAATAAAATTTATGTCTCGAAATTTTGATTTCAATAAATTTTTACCAATAAAACTTATGCATTTATCTCTCGAGCAACATGATGGAAAATGCCCCTCATTAATAAATTACTTAATCATTTCCACAACTTTTTTCTACTTCCTTTTCAATTATTAGTTTTTCCTATTGGCATATCTCTTATTTTAATGGAACCAAACAAATCCTTGCAATAGAGAACATTCTTTTTCATTCCATTCCAAAATAAATAATTATTTGACCTTACTTTGATCACCCCATTGATATATTTTTTGTCCATTTAATTCACACAAAAAAGGAGCACCCAAATCAACCTGATATTACTTGTTGTCAATTCTCTCCGGAATTCCTATTTATGAATTAATTAATTCAAACCAATATCATACAAAAAAATAATACAAGCAAAAGACATACCAAATTTTATGTAGAAAAATATTTCAATAAAAAAGTAAAAAAAATTAAGGGTCAGTTTGGTTGAGGATAATAGGCGGGAAGGAAAAGAAAATTAATTGTTTAACATCGTTTGATTGCATTTTTAACAGAAGTGAATAGAGAAGAATGTCTCATTCATTTATCTTCATTTCCCTTTAAGAGTCAATTTTTTAACACCAAATTAAGGCATAAAGGAGGAGAAAATATATAAACACATTTATAGTTTTAATCATATGTAGTTAAATATATGAATAGATATATTAGGATATATTCGTCGAATAAAAAATATAATTTTCTTAGCTTTCAATTAGTTATGTCATCTAAACAAAGTTAATTCTTTCATCTCCATTTTCTTTCATTTTTTTCACTAGTTTTCCTTCTAATCCATTACCCTTCATTCCCCTTAATGATTGTTGAACCAAACAAATCTTAAAGGGCAATCACAGAGAAATTTTACTATATCAAGAACGAATTACAAAGTCTTTTAGATATTTATCCAAATTCAAAAATATAATTTAACTAAAATAAATCAATAGATATTCTCCAAAAAAATTAAATTAATCAACATGAATGATATTACCTAATGACTTTGGGATCATAATATTAAAAAACCTTTAGAGATTCTCCCAATTCGATTGTTTTTTATTTCTGCCTTAAAAAACTCTTTTTTATATGCCTTTTGGAACTTTTACGGACTTAAAACCCAACATAATATAAATTTTTATTTTAAATTTAGTCCATTAATTAATTGGACTATTTCTTAATATTGCTCGTCTAAAAGTGAATGAACATGATTTTTCACCATGAGCAATCAATAATATTAATTAGTAAAATTTTGTTTGATTCTACTAATAATACATTCAACGACTTTAATAATTAATTGATCAACAATTAAAACCAATCGTCATAGGCTATCATATGAATTGGATGTAAATGTACAATATTTCAATTATTATGACTTATTTTAGGGTATTTCATTCATAGGACACTTTGTCATTTCATGTAATGTTCCGAAAACGTGCCCCACCATGTGTACGAATCGGTTATCTACCATTTGTTCAAAACGGTCTTTGGAACGCTACGAGAATATGAACTTCACTTGATCATTCACAATTATGGTCAACACAAAGAGGAACCATAAAATAGCAAAAGAGATAGATCAATATACAACAAAAATCAACGGAAGACTAAGGTCATGACATAAGTACAAATCATCGGGAGATATTAAACTTGACATCAGACTTTAACTCAAGATACAATATCCATAAAGGTCACTTGACTTCAAACAAACATACATCAACTTGCCCGAAAGAGATACATAGTCTTCATATAACATAAACAAGAGACAAGACCATAACATAATAGAAACAGACTCTAAGAAGGACTATAACTCATCCATGTGCTACAATCATCATGGGTAGCACATCATCATGTAAGACTCATCATTTCTCACCTGCATGATCCAGAAGCATGGGACTTTCACTCCACTAAATTATGTAAAAGTCAAAGAATAAGTGAATCATATCACCCATATATGTAAAAACCTACATTGCATGCATATAAACATCATAATAAACATGGAGCATATAATAGAATTTTAACCTAAATTAAGGTCAACATATGACCATTCGTCTCATCTTTCGTTGCTTTAGCTTCTTTGCCAATTATGCTCAAGGACTTAACTTGAATCCTATCTTATCTTTACTTTATGCATTATCATTTGAATGCATTTTTAATTCATTATAAATTCACTTTACTTGACATTATCAATATAATGCATCATATACTTAGCATTATCAATATAATGATTTATTTAGACATGAATAGCATTCTTAACATTGACTTTCAATGCACATAGCCCTTTTGGCTTAACTTCATCTTTCTTCATCTTTCATCTTCCTTATCATATGACATCTTAGAAGTTAAATTTAACTTCTCATGAGTCGTCCCCTATTAGGTTGATCAAATCAACATTCTCACATGTCCGATTACTTATCTTGTTTGATTAAGGGTCTTAGGCACACCTCTTCATTTAGGTTGATCAGAACAAGGATGCACTTTGCACCCTTGATATTGCCACTCTTAGAGCAAGGGAAACTCACATACCGACTAAAGTGCGAGATTTGTTTCTCGAAAAACTCACACACCCTCTTCAGTGCGGGACTTAATTTTTTCATCATCTTAGGTGTGCTTAGACTTGTCTTAATCCATCTTCTAGCATACATCAATCAACAATACAAGCATCACATTGTTTCATCTTTTAAGCCCTAATTACGATTGAACCTGCATAACATGTCTAGGTACAATTCAATACATCAAACATCATCATAACTTTGTAACATAAGTACCTTTTTGCATTCTAATCATAATGAACATAACAATACATAACTATAAATGCATTTATCATTCTATGAATCTTATACAGTCGGGCTTGGATCATGTACTTAAGTAGTAACGTCATTAGAAGATGTAAACAATCAACCCTGAAGCGATCGACCACTTTGGAGAGCAATCGACCAATCCAATATTGTTCACTAAGGTTTCATCCCGGTCGACCATTTCTTCCATCATTCGATCGTTTCACCGAAGCGAACGATTGTTCCATTACAATAGTGAACTTCGCTATTGATCTCGATACCGATCGATCGCTCCTCTGAAACGGTCAACCATTTCACCACATTATCGATCTTTCCCCAATCTCATTTGATACCGCTCGATCGGTTCAGAGCACCGGTCGACCACTCTAGTGCAGGAGCTGAGGTTAAATTTTCATTTTGGTCTAATTTATTCCATTCGAACCCTAGTATGTTCTAGGTCATTTGTAACATGAATTTGATCATAAAAAAAGGCATAAAATATTTCACTCTTTCATAACATCAAGCATGTCACGCAATGCATGAGCAATCTATAATACTTTGCAACAGTGAATCTAACATGAATTCTAGTCATGCATATTCACTTTTTACCTAATTTTTCCTTCTCCTTTCATGGCATTGTCAAAATCAACTTCGATGTCCACTTTAAATCATGAAATTTATTGGAGAAGAGGATCCCCCTTTCATACCTTTCTTAGTTGTCAAAAACATCAAATTCTTATCTTCTAAACCTTGTGAGCTTGTGGTGCCTTCGTTTCTCTTATGGTGATACAAACAATGCACAATTGGGGAATTTTCGAAGAGGAGAGAGAATGACAACAAAAGAAGGTTTTATAGCACCAATTGAGTGGGTTTTGGGTCATATTAGGGGCTCCCAAGTGTCTTGATGTTGGGCCCTCTTATTTTAGAGTATTACATTATAATCCTCTTAAAATGAAATTCATCCTTGACTTTTTCTTAAGTCTTAAAGCTTATCAAATAAATATGGGAATTGTTCTCGTATCACTTCTTCGAGATCCCATGTAGTTTCTTGCCCTTGATGATGTGTCCATGCAACTTTCACTATTGGCACCATCTTATTGAGAAGATGACGCTCATGATATTCTAGTACCTCCATTGGATATTCTTCATATGTCAAATCAAACTTTTAGGTTTGGTTCTTCAATCTTCAACACATGGGACTCATCATAGTTGTACTTCCTGAGCATTGACACATGGAACACATTGTGTATCTTCGAATATGAGGGTGATAGCGCAAGTCTATAAGCTACATCACCTACTCGCTCCAAGATCTCGAAAGGTCTTACATACCTTGGGCTTAATTTTCTCTTTCTACTAAAGTGCATAACCCCTTTGATGGGTGAAGCCTTTAGTAGAACATAATCACCAACATTAAAAATCAGCTCTCTTCTTCCTTGATCAGCATACCTCTTTTGTAGATATTGGGAAGCTCTCATTCTTTCTTTAATCATACCTACTTTTTCAGCATACTTCTCTACAATTTCGGGTCCAATCAATTTTCTATCGCCTAACTCACTCCAACAAGTGGGTGACCTACAAGGTCTTCCATATAAAGCTTCAAATGGAGCCATTTCGATGCTTGAATGATAACTATTAATGTAGGCGAATTCCGCCAGTGACAAATGATCGTCCCAACTTCTTTTCCAATCTATTGCACATGCTCTTAGCATATACTCTAGCGTTTGTATCGTTCTTTCACTTTGGCCACACTTTAGGGGTGAACAACCATGCTATAATTGAGCCTCGTGCCAAAAGCTTCTTAATCCTCACCAAAACCTCTCGTAAACCTTGAATCCCGATCAGAGACAATAGAAATGAGTATGCCATGTAGCTGAATAATCTCTCTAACATACAACTTCATGAGACTCTCGGTGGGATGCTTTTCCCTTATTGGAAAAAAGTGTGGTGATTTTGTCAGTCAGTCAACAATGACCAATATGGCGTCATGCTTATCTTTTACTTTTGAAAGTCCCATTATGAAACCCATTGTCACATGCTCCCACTTTCCTTCTAACGATTCCAATAGTTGAAGTAATTCAGGTGGCCTTTGGTGTTCAATTTTGACTTGTTGACACAACAAATATCTTGAGACATACTTTGCAATTTTCTTTTTCATGTTCTTCCACTGAAAGATTTTTTTATAAATCTTTGTACATCTTCGTGCTCTCGGAATGAATTGCAAACTCTGACTTGTGACGTTAATATAAAATTTCTCGACGAAGCTCCTTGTCATTTGGGACCCATAATCGATTTCTAAATCGTATGGCATCATTGTTTCCATAATTAAATTTAGTTTTTCCTTGTTGCACAAAGATATCATATAATATACTCGGCATCCCTTCTTTGTGCCGTGATGTTTCTGTTGATCAAGTCTAATTGTATCCCATATTGAGTCATCAAGAGTGCCCTTGGACCAATGAGATTTGGTCTCCATTGGACAATATCTTCTAAAAGATTCCACCTATGAACTCTTAAACATGCCATTAAGCCTTCCCACTTGTAACTCAATGCATCGACAATTGTATTTGCTTTATCAGATGATATTCGATGGCGAACTCATAATCCTTCAAAAATTTCAGCCACCTCCTTTGCCTCATATTCAAGTCCCTTTGAGAAAATATATACTTCAAGCTTTTGTGGTTGGTAAACACTTCATCATAGAGGTAGTGACATCATATCTTTAGAGCAAACACTACCGCGACCAATTCAAGATGATGGGTATGATAGTTCTTCTCGTGCTTCTTCAACTGTCTTGAGGCATAAGCAAAAATTATTCCATTTTACATTAATACACATCCTGACCCTGTGCCACATCCATCACTATATATGGTGTATTCTCCATTTCCCAATGGAATCATCAATATCAGTGCAGTTGTGAGTCTTAGCGTCAACTCATGAAAACAATCTTCACACTTTCGTGTCCAAATAAACTTATGATTTTTCCTTGTCAACTTCATCATTGGAGCTGTAATTTTCAAAAAATCTTGTATAAATCTTCTATAGTAGCCCACGAATTCCATAAAATTTCTTACTTTTGTAACTGTTCTCAGTCTCTCCCAATTCACAACCACTTCAACTTTGGTTGGATCAACTGCAATTCCTTCATTGGATACTATGTGTCCACGAAACATAATCTGACCGATCCAAAAGCAATTGTCTATGCTCTTCCAGGCTCGATCAATAAATCAACATGTCATCTATAAAGACGATTACAAATTGGTCTAGATATGGTCTAAACATCTTGTTCATCAAATCCATAAATGTCGGAGGGGGGGGGGGCATTTGTTAGTCCAAAAGACGTGACTAGAAATTCGTAATGGTCGTACCTTAATTGAAATGACATTTCAGGTACGCCATTTTAAGCTATCCTCAATTGTTGGTAGTCGTTTCGCAAATCGATCTTGGAGAACACTGATGCCTTTGCTAGTTGGTCAAATAAATCATTACTACGTGGCAACGAGTACTTGTTCTTGATGATCAGTTTGTTCTACATTCTATAATCTATAAACAACCTTAGTAACACATCTTCTTACAAATAACACAGGTGCACCCCATGGTGAAACACTTGGTCGGATAAAACCTTTGTCCAACAGTTCTTGCAGTTGTGTCTTCAATTCATTCATTTCCCCGGTTGCCATTCAATATTGGGGCTTTTTGATTGGAGTTGTTCCTAGTACCAAATCAATATAGAATTCTACTTCTCTTTCTGGTGGCAGGCCAGAAAGGTCTTCCGAAAACACATCGGGGAAATTGCACACCACGTCGATAAACTCCAACTCCTGAGATTTTTCCTCACTTGTTATCACAATTGCCAAAAATCTATGACATTCTTTCTTTATCATTTTGTTAGTCTTCATTGCAGAAATAATCATCTTCTTGTAGCCGGATGGAATTCCTCGAATGACAACTTGAAGTCCTTCACTTGTGTGTACAATAACTTTCTTTTTGCGACATTGCACAATGACATCATAGGTGGATAGCCAATTCATCCCTAGAATAACATCGTAGTCTGCCATCGGTAGCACTACCAGATCTGACTCAAGGTTGATGCCCTCAACCTACACGGGTACATTAGGAATGCATCTTCTAGTTGATATATCTTCTAGGGCACTAGAATATCTAGTTCACATCGAAACCTTTCTATTTTGACCCTTAGCATTCTTGCAAAATCATATGAAAAAAAAGAATGCATTGCATTTCCACCCGAGTCAAATAGTACATTATCATGATGACTGACTACTAAGAGTGTACCTTGAATAACTTCATTTGAGTGACACGCTTCATCCGCCCTCTAGTGTAGACTCGCCCTACGACTTTTTTGTGGAGCCTCCTCCACCTTGCTCTTGCCTTTGTTACGACAAGTGTCTTTCTTTTCGAGACAATCCTTGATATAATGTCCTTATTTCTCGCATTGAAGACACACTCCACTCTTCATGCAACATTCTCCCATATGATGACTCCTACAATGTGGACATATAGTGTTGTTATTGATTCCCCTTTATCGGGTTCCTCTTTCCTTGGTGGTCTAAATAACTTCTTCACCCATTTGTCTTTGACTTGGACTTTGGGCCTATGTGGCTCTTTGCCCTTCACATTACACTTTTGATTTTCATATGCCCTTTCGAGGGTGGAGGCTCGTTATATGGCTTCCTCCAAAGTTCTCACATTGCTACATAGGACTTTCATATTCAGACCGGGGTTCCATCCTTTTATGAACTTGTTGCCTCTTGTCATTTCGGTCTTCTCGAGTGGGCTATACTTCTCAAGGCATAAGTATTGATTTATGTACTCCTTCAATGTCAAACTTTGTGGGAAATAATGATCCTCAAATGCCTTAGTGAATTCTTCCCATGAAACTCTATCCTTTTCATTGAACTTAGTTCTCATTACCGAATCCAACCAATACTTAGCTTCATTTGGTGGGTTGCAAAGTTCAACTTGTGCCTCTCCGAGCAATGGATGACTTGGAAATTATCATAAATGGTCCTCAGCGACGATTCGGCCTTGTCGGTGTCTCTTTCCCCAACGAATATTGGCGGTGGGTTCTCATAAACTTTTCAAATGAACTTGACCTCCGGTCCATAGAATTGGCCAACATAGAAATTGCATCTTTGAAGTAGCTTTCTTCATGGCGGCTTGATATCTCCTGCTCAAGTCTTCCATTGTTTGAGCCTTCACGTTCATAACTTCTATGGTCTGACCCTTCATGGTCGCTTTCATAACTTCTTTCATGGCGGCTCATCATTTTGTAAACACCACATGAATGATTCATTAATAGGTTAACCTTTACATAATCATAAGATCATGATTAGATGCATTCTTAACTTGATGGCTGCTCATGACGCATTGCACATGGACTTTGAACTTTTTAGAGACTCAAAATTTTGACCTTTAGGATGGCTTGGACATAAATACATGCCTTAATTATCTAAGGTATTCAAACTTTTGAAGCTAACTTTAGGCTCTGATACCTAACTGTAACGCCCTAAGGTGATACATAGTCTTGATACAACATAAATAAGAGACAAGACCATAACATAATAGAAACAAACTCTAAGAAGTGCCATAACTCATCCATGTGCTACAATCATCATGGGCAGCACATCATCATGTAAGACTCATCATTCTCACATGCAGAATCTAGAAGACGGGGACTTTCATCCCATTAGAGTATATATAGGTTGAAGAATAAGTGAATCATATCACTCATATATGCAAAAACCTACATGACATGCATATAAACATCATAATAAACACGGAGCATATCATAGAGTTTTAACCTAATTAAGGTCAACATATGACCATTCATCTTTCATTGCTTTAGCTTCTTAGCCAATTATGCTCAAGGATTTAACTTTAAGCCTATCTTTCACCTTCACTTTCTTACTTATCTTTTTTACGTATTATCATTGTCATGCATCTTTAGTCCATCATAAATTCACTTTACTTGACATTATCAATATAATGCAATATAGTTAGCATTATCGATATAATTCTTTATTAGACATGAATAACATTCTTAATATTGACTTTTAATGCACACAACCTCTTCGGCTTACTTTCATCATTCATGTCATCTTTCTTATCATGTGATATCTTAAAAGTTAACTTTTAACTTCTCATGAGCCGTCCCCAAGTCACATGTCCATTTACTTATCTTGATTGATTAAGAGTCTTAGACACACCTCTTCATTTAGATTGATAAGATCAAGGATACACTTTGCATCCTTCATAATGCCACTCTTAGGGCAAGGGAAACTCACACACCGGCTAAGGTGCGAGACTTAGTTTCTCCAAAAACTCACATACCCTCGTTAGTGTGGGACTTAGCTTTCCCATTATCTTAGGTGTGCTTAGACTTGTCTTAGTCCATCTTTTAATTCCAGACGTCAGTCAACAATATAAGAATGAAAGTTATTGGGCCCTCTTATTTTAGGGTATTACATTTCGAAAGTTTCATGATCACATCTCTTTTATGTCTTTTACTCTCAAATTTTTTATTATCGAAAAATAAAACATATCATGCCTCATTTTTGCATTTTCTAAGAGTTGCGTGCAATATTTTTTTTTATTATTCTATATTTTAATTGACTAAGTCAAAGTATATTTTATTAGAAATTTTATTTGTGTATAAAATATTTGTTAGGTTCTTTTATATTAATATATATTAATAAAATATAATAAGAAGCTAATTTTTTTAACCTTATAATATTGTTATATCTTCATATATATATATATATATATATTGCATCTATGAAGAATTTAATTTTTATGTAACTTTATCAAATACAAAATTTTAAAATAAATACGGAAAATATAATATTTTAGTTTCATTATGACAAGAGAAAAATAAAACAAAATATTGAAATAAGAGAATATTATAAAAATGAAATATTATAATAAGAGAAAAAATATGAGAAGTTTTTTGAAAAATTGTGCAAATCCATCTTATGATGTCAATACTAAAAAATAAGAATAAAATAAATAAAAAGTGACATTAAATCAAAGGTAATAATAAAAATAATTTAATCATAGTAAATTATCTTAAGATTTCGTAATTTAAGTAGCTTGAAAATATTTTATTACAATGTTGTGTTGTAAAATTTCATGTATGCGAACTCAACTCCATGCACGACAACGCGATCTCATGCAAAAGGATGCATGACGTGTTGATACGTCCATCGAGTACCCTCGTTGTTCCATTGTGTGTGTTAGCGCGCGTGCGCGCGCGCGCATGTGTGTGTGAGAGAGAGAGAGAGAGAGGAAGGAGGGAGAGAGAGAGAGAAAGAGAAAGAGAGAGAGAGAGAGAGAGAGAGAGAGAGAGAGAGAGAGAGAGAGAGAGGAAGGAGAGAGAGAGAGAGAGAGAGAGAGAGAGAGAGAGACTCCGACAACCATCGATTTCATAATGGGCTTCATCTTCTTGATCGCCTAATGGGCTATAATTAGCGTTTTTGTTTTGCCCAATATTACTTGACCCACCCCATGCATGTTTTCCAACAAAATTGTTGTTTAACATATTTTGAATCGAGTCCTAGCTCAATTGTTAATAGTTAACTATTATCATTGTAACACCCTAAAAGCAACATCGCAGGTGACAAGATCCACTCTTGAAGATGTTACACGATACCTTAACTTTGACTAGAACTTAACCATGATAGGTCAACGAACATCAGCAAAAATTAAAGAATAGATATGTAAAAAATAATATTTTTTAAAGTGAAAGTCTAAACATTATGATTAATAAGAATGTCTCATCATCAAATAAATGGTACATATAGTTTCATTCATTTTATAACTAAAGGATTCATAATGACAATCTATAACAAGATAATTAGATAGGTCCATACTACATGTGCAAATAAGCTAACTGAGCATCACCACGATACTCACCTTGATGAGGTAAAGTTGTGTGTCATTAAAAGAAGTGGCACCAAATTTCAGAAAATCAAGATTTGACAACTCTAGGCCTAGGGGCAACCAGACAGAGATAAATTATCAACAAGTCTTAAAATTAATCTGAACACACAACTCCAACCACAAGTATACGATTATCCTTGTAGTATTTTAGGATCGAATCTACAGAAAAATTAAAATTTCACAATGCAATCACTATTCTACCACGAACCAAAATCAAGAAGAATAATAGTGTGTGCAGAAATTTAGATGAAATAAAACTAGAATCTGAAAAGGAAAATAAAATAAAATATTTTTGGTCTTTTAAGATTTAAAGTGAGCAAAAGCAGAACCGATACGAAGGAAAATGAATCACTCAAATATGGAAAGTAGCTAGGACATGAGAATCATTTTCGAACCCTATTTGCTAATAAACATATGAAGCGCAAATAATGATGACTTGCGATATTAAGATCACAAACCTAAATACTCTCACAATCAATGCTTGAACTTAAATCCCCAGAAGCTTCTCACACACAATATTTTGATACTATGGATAACTCCTCTCCAATCAACTTTAGGTATCCGTTGGAACCTCTCGGCCTCACACGAATCCCTTACACAAAGGGGTTCTCCCCTCTTGGTCTCAACCCCGTAAGAGCGGAATGAAGTTCACACCTCACAAAGCCCTAGTCCTCTATCAGATTCTTGTAGTGCTCATGCATAATAACCTTCCCTCTCGGGACAGGGATGCAACATAAGTATGAATAATCAATCCAACTAAATGATAGCACAAATATGAACTACAAATTACCTCTTCACAATGGAAAGGTTCTCCCTCTCGGTATCAACCCTCCACTTCAAACAGGATAACAAGTAGCTCATCACATCAAAATCAGCACATATAGAAAGTTGAATATACAAGAGAAGATTGGAAAGTCAAATGGAAACATTAATGCATTAAAAGAGTAGTTCAAACAACAAATGGAAGTTCTCAAATCATCTCATGTCCTGACTCAAATGTTTAGCCTCTAACAACCATTACACACATCACAAACATATCAAAATAGGAGTTTCTGTTGAATCTAGGATCCCGAGATTGTTTCGATGATCACAAATGCATGAGGAAACTTAGCTTGAACTAATGAACTTGTTGAGCTGATTTCTGAAAAATAGGATACTCAGGTTTAGAATATGATAGGTCGACCAAAGTTAAAGAATGGATGACCTATGCACATAGAAGACATATCAGAAGAACTCTATGAGTGCAGTGCTCGTCCTAAGCATATAAAGTGGTCGACCCATATTGAAGGGGAATGCATGTGAAGAGGAGTCAAAGGCTGAACAATTGACCAAAGATAAAAAGAGGACGACCGATGAGAAGGGCTTAACAGGAGAGGTCGTCCGATGAAGAAAAGTGGTCGACCTAAGGTATCACACTTATAACCTAAAGGATGGAGAACTGGCGGTCCAAGGAGAAGTGGACGCCCAGTGAAGAGACTTAGTCGAAGAAGTTTCTTGGCTAAGTGAAGGAGAGGTCGTCCGAAGTTGAAGAGCGGACGACCGAAGATCTGAGAATGGAGGCAATGGACATCCAAAGGTCTCTGGGTGAAGATAGTGGACGATCGGAGATTGCCAAAGCTGGAGTGGACGTTCGAAGGCTCGTGTGTTGAAGCAACGGACGACCAAAGCAGATGACAGACAGGAGATCGGTCGACCAAAGATGTAGTGCAGACGACCGATGGACATCAGATGAAGACAAAGGTTGTCCGGGGTAGAAGACAAGCGGGCATCCAGGAGTTTATCAGAACTGTTGGAGGCTGGAGATCGGACGACCGCAGGATGGGCGGACGATCGATGATGTGTTAAAGGTCGTCCGAATGCTGAAGAGACAAAGCAGCGGTCGACCAAGATATCTAACAAGAGAAGGAATGGACCTCCAAGGAATCTGGCGAGGTATCAATGGACGTCCGGAGAATGTAAGGAGAAGAAAATGGACGTCCGAAGGTTTCAGTGGAAATGAGCAGATGTCCGAGACCTGTCAGAGGAAGCTTTGGCGGACGTTCGAGGATCTCATTGGGAAGTGAGCAGATGGCCAAAGTACTGACAGAGGAGGGAGTGGACGTCCGAGGATCTCAGTGTGGAATGAGCGGACGCCCGAAGTATCCACAAAGAGGAGCAGTGGATGCCCGAAGGATTGAGAGAGGATCAACGGACAACCACAAGTGTGCCAGAGGATGTGACACAAGTCAAGTCAGTCGACCGAAGGTGCCGTGGGCGATCGAAGGATCTTGACAGGTCTTCAACTCCAGAAGTGGATGTCCGGGTGATTGAGGTGCAATCAGTGGGCGACCAGAGCAGTTGAAGAAGAAGGATGGCACGATGTCAAGTAGGTCGGCCACAGGTGGTGGCGGACGACCTAGGAAGCTTGACGAGTGTCTTCAACTTCAGGAGTGGACGTCCGGGTGGATTGAGGTGAAGTCAGCGGACGACCAGAGCAGTTGAAGACTGAGGAACAAGGTCAAGATCGGTCGGCCACAGGTGGTGGCAGACGACCAAAGGAGCTTGACTGTTGGCTTAACTCGAGATTGGGCGTTCGAGGTGATTGGATTATAATCAGCGGGCGACCAGAGATGAGTGGAAGTTGGGACAAGTCAAGATCGGTCGACCACAGGTGGTGGCGAATGACCGAAGGAGC
>LTAE01009376.1:2621-18693 GCA_001647135.1 Pontederia paniculata
GTCCTCTCTATATCTTTGGTCGACCGTTCAAACTCTGATCCCTCTTCACATGTAATCTCCTCCAATATTGGTCGACCACTTTATATGCTTAGGACGACCTCTGTACACATAGAGTTCCTCTGATATGTATCTTGTGTACTTAGGTCGTCCATTCCTTTAGCATCGATCGACCTTTCATATTCTGAACTTGAATATCTTGTTTCAGAAATCAGCTCAACAAGTTGATTAGTACAAACTAAGTTCCCTTACAAATTTATGATCATCAAAACAATCTCGGGATCCTAGATTCAACAAAATATTAACAAATAAAATATTGAATAAAATATTTAACAAATCTAATATTTACTAAAAACCAAATATGAAAAATCAACTATATATATAATAAATATTTAAATAAAAAATTTTAAACAAGTTAAATATTTAAACAAAAACTCTTACATATAAAAATTATAAGAAACATATAAAATATGTAATATTGTGTAAATATAATTAAAAAATATTGCATTTAATTTAAAGTTTAATTCTTAATATCCAATAGATAAATTATATTATCGAGAAAATATAAAAAAAACTAATGTTTTATTTGTAATTGTATGTTTATTCAATGATATAATTAATTCGTCATACAATCAACGAAAAGATTATTTTAGTTTTTTAATATTTTATAAATAAAAATATATAACTTATACCTATCTATTCTCATATTCAACCAAACACATATTGGAATAACTTGCAAAATTCTTTAATTCTTAACCAAATAAAAATGAGAATAAAAAATGAGTATAACTATATCACGAGTATAACCATATCTATTCCCGATATAATATATTTTGAACCAAACACAACCTTACTTTTAGTCCATAATGTGACTGACATGACAAGATCGTGGGGGATCACAAGTCAGTGATCCTCAGAGGATAGTGGAAAAAAGTTCAAAAGAGCTACTAAGAGGAACAAACAATTGAGAGGAACATGCAACTACCAGAAAGAAGAAATTGTCCCAAGGAAAAGCTAACTTATCATCTACATCAACATATATGGCATCACGAAGGTAATCAAAGAAGTTGTTTTTCATAACATGATTTTCTCAACTATGAAAAATCCATCAACTAAAATTGCAGCTTTCCTTTCGTGTATTTAATTTTAAGGTACACAATCAAATTCAAGACATGTGTAGAGACAAGTTGTTATTTCAATGGAAAAGTACCATAATCACATAGGAAGAGGGGCGTTTTGTAGTAGAGATATTGAGATATCAGCAAAACTATGGATCTTCCATTCAATAATGCCATTTCGCTAAGAGCGTGGCCACATCTTATTGTACGAACAATACCATGCGTACAGAGATACGAAGCAAAGGCAATAAATTCTCCATCACAATCAATTTGAAGTTGCAGTATTTTTGTTCGAAATTGTCTCTTTGACATGAAAAGAAGGAAACAAAATTGCAACATCAAACTTTTTCTTTATTGGATAAGTCCAGGTAAAGCACATAAAATCATTGACAAAGATGTCATAGTAGCGATGACCTTCGGAGGAGAGTAGCAGTGTCAACCCCCATAGATCTTCAAAGTTGAGTTGGAGTGGCTTGGTGTTGTCATTATTGGTTAGAAGGAGATGGAGACAACTTGCTTTTCCTTGGATACATGTAGTGCAACGTCTCAAAGGATGTGATGATGCCAACTAAACTTGATGCTAACGAAAAGTGGTGCAAAGAATGCGTTAGTGTGGGTGGCCAAGGCAGGCATGTTAATTGTTGTTTTGGTTGTAGTAGAGAAGAGTAGAAGAAAAGCTGCATGGGAGATGCATATGGTAGATGCCATCTCTATTTGTTGCGGAGAACCTTTGGATTTTGCGATCTTTCATAATAAAAAAAGTTATGATGAAATTCATATTTGCAA
Organism: Pontederia paniculata; assembly: GCA_001647135.1. Lineage (NCBI taxonomy): Eukaryota > Viridiplantae > Streptophyta > Magnoliopsida > Commelinales > Pontederiaceae > Pontederia > Pontederia paniculata. The sequence continues at coordinate 4,523 of LTAE01009376.1, forward strand.
TTATTGTCATGCACGAACTCGCGAATAGAAAGTAGTTGTTTAAAAATAATACGTGAATGCAAAATGTTGTTAAATAGGAGAGAGTGCACAAGATTAGAGATCATAGATATCATGTGTGATCAATAAGGTCATATCATTTCTAGCCTGAATTTGATCATCACCTGTGTAGTAACTTGCAGTTTGTAGAGATTGAATGTTGAGGAGGGGGGTAGTGTGATGGGGTGGCATTAGTGTCGGGCTGAATGTTGGGGTTGTTGGCCATAGAACAAAATTTGGTTCAATCGCCATGGTTTCCATAAGGGACACTGCATCATCTAACATCCTTGCTCTTCTAAACAAGTCCACCTTGCAAGTGTAGTGCTGGTTGGCTCAATCTTAAACTCAAGCCTCATGTTATCAAAGAGCTGAAGTCCTTGCTCGACTTTTCCGGAGTGTGAACATGCCATTATCGCTACCAAGAACGCCCTTTCGTTTGGCCTGATGTGTGTGTGTCATAGGTCGTTTGTGTGGACATAGCCACGTGCAGCGTCGAGGCGAGTGGGGCACCTAGACAAGCTTGAATGAGCGGGTCTTGAGTTTGTGAGCAGTGAAAGTCTTGGGACACGATGAGGCCGCGGAGCAGTATCGTGCTTGATGTCTTGCATGGGGCGTCAAGACGAGCGCTTGGTAGCGATTATGTGACGACGCTTGGCGGGCACTCGAGCGACACTTCTCTGATAGGACACAGAGCTTGAACATCGACATCTAAGCGGGCACTTGTCCTATGCGGCAGTGCTTAGGCGACGTCAAGAGGAGCGCTGGAGTGGCAACATTCCGAAGGGATACGGGCACATCGAAGAGGCACGGGCGCATCGAAGGGCCATGGGTGCACCGAAGGGGCATTTCAGTCACAATGCTGGTGTTTATCCCGCTATTATGGCATGCACACCGAAAACCAATGTTATCAGAACCGGACCGGACATTGACCCGGCGAGGCTCCTGGTTTAGGTCGAACCGGTCGAACTGATCAAGTCGGATGGTCGAACCGGTTAATAATAAAATAATATATTTATTTACAACGTCTATTAACACATATTTCTTAATTGTTATAGAATTACATATTATTTTATAATAACATAATTTACAAGTTTCAATTAAAGATAAATGACAATAATGCTTTTTATTTTAATATCAAATATACATTATAATTTATAAATGCATATTTCATGAATTCAATTATTAATAAACATCATAAAAAATGTTAAACTTGGAAGAAAATTAATTTAACAATCTAACTTTTCTTTATTCAATGATTCATTTTTTTAATATTTTTTCTATCCATAAAAAGATAAAAAATGCAAAAGCAATATGGTATTCGCATAAAGCAGAATTATTTAAATGAAAATAGGAAGTCATATAGTTTGCATAGAAATCTTATATATATAATATTAGAAACACTACCTAGCATTGTGGTAGAGTAGATGACAATTTAATTGATAGAACAAGGTTCCACTCCAAGTGATGACACTATTTTTCTCATGTTTGAACAAAGGAGCAATTATTGATCGGTCTGATTAAACCGACCGGTTTGATGAAAATCGTCCGATTCAAGCGATGAAATTCGAATTTTGACCGGGTTTGACCTGTTCAAAACTGTCTGAATGCTAATCTGATTTGAAGAACGAACCAAAATCGTCTTAATAAGCGGTCGACGATTGAACCGATCGGACCGATTCTAACAACACTGCCGAAAACATCAACGTTTGCTTAGGAAGTGAGCAAAAACATCAATGAATGCTTGGAAAATGAGAACTTTTCATTAAACAATGCAAAATACTTACAATTAGGTTGGGGATAGCATGCTTCTCCCAAATATACAACAGACAGAGGGGTAGAGTGGTGGAGAGTGGTGTGGAGGTCCAGCCAGGGGGTGCAATTTTATTGTAGTACACTTATACAATGTCATTAATTGGCAGACCTATAAAATATTGACGTTTCTCTGAGACACAAGGCTAAATACATGAAAAAAATCCTAAGAAAATAGAAAAAGATAACTTGAAAGCATTCATTTGATGTCTCTTGACAAAAGTGGGTGTGACCCATGAGAACGACGATGCGCGACCGGGCACGGTGCAGAGCATTGGCCTGGGACGCTGTAGAGCTGCATAGCGTCGATGTTTGAGCAGGTCACAGAAATGACCGGTGACACGTGTGCCTCAGGTCCTCGAGACATTGTAGAGCTGCCCAATGTCCATGAATGGCCCATCCCATTAACATTGCAGTTGCAGTCCATGTAAGAACATCCTTGCCTTCCATCTCATAAAAAAGGCCCATGTTGATGCAGTCATACTCTTTAGCACCACCAAGATCATGTAACAACTCTAGGTGAGCTAATGCCATGAGTATCCGTTATATGCCCATGGCAGGTCAAATTCTTGAGCCCTCTGGCCTTCCAGAAGTGAAGAGCTCGTAAAAAGGGTCTCCTTTTTTGTCACCTTTCTCTGCAATATCACTGGAAGGCAAGTCCCACTTTATCTTCTTTGACGACAGATTTGTGTCAGCTCCACGGGGCGACTTCCTCGCTGCAACAAAGGCTGCTTTTTGTCTTGACAATGTCTCAGACCTGGAAATAAAAGCAAGTGCACATGGTTTCACTTTATCAAGAAAAGTTTGCAGAAAGTAGGCTTCTTTCTTTGAGACACAAGTTATGCACCTTGACAGTGCATAGGATTATTATCAACGGTTGGTTGATGTGTAGATGATTGAGTAGAAAGTTGTAATCCAACGGTGAGCAAATCCGTATCGAGACACTCAGGGCTGCCTTCTGATGCTAAGTTTCATAGAATAGGACCAGGATAAAAAAAAACTTAATGTCAGAACCAAATAATAGAAACCAATGAAGACTATATCCAGCAATGCAAGTTTCTTTTCCCAGTTGTCAAATTAATGTAAGCACTAAACATATCCTACTGATGCTATGAGACCTGTTGGAAAATCATAAGAAACTATCACTAAATGTATTATCATAGTGGACTGACATTGTTAATGGACTGGCCTCTGGATCCTTATCTTGGTCATTCTCACCTATGTTTCCTCTGTTTTCAACCAAAACAAACTTGTCTTCTTTCCAGACGCATGCTATTTTTAACGTATTTCTCATAGAGGGCCAGTACTCCCTGAAGACCTACAGGATACCACAAGCCTTTAAGAATATTTGAACTTCATGGATGCGACATACTAGAGCACAAACTGGAAAGGGAGTAATGAGTATCATGCATGATGCTATACAATTCATATCAGACATGACAAGGTATGTGTCTTGTCAAATCTGATGGCTCAAGTTTGTGATGCATATGCAACATAAAATGTGTTCCAATGGAAAGCAGATCTAAATATCATTGAATTCTTGTATCTTTTTGAAGGAAAAGTCATTGGAATTGACTTAAAAAAGACAAAAGCAAACCTCTATTCCATCCTGAGCAAGTTTCAGAGATTGTTTTCCTTGAGAAAGAGATGAGACCTTGTTGAATACCATAACAACATCAAGTAATATCTGGTGAAACATAGAAGAAACAAAAGAAAGAAACTCAGGCAATTGTGATCTAGGACAAATACTTTGTTAATATATATTATACTAGTCAGTTGTCGATTAATCTATTAAAAGCACCAAGTACCTCATTTTCATTCTGATGAGCACTAAGTGGAAAAAAAAGTCTGCAATGCTGATATGCATTTCTTTTCTCTTTTCCAAAGATTAAGACCTATTAATAATACAGTAAAAGTGCAGACTATTGACTATTTGTCAATGTTGTACGTAAGATATTTCCACATCTTAGATCCTACAAGAACATAAAGCCATATTGTATGGTTCCATGTGTTGACAAAATAACATATCCAACTTTAACTATTATCAACATGAATTTTGGAAGAGGAAAGATAATTTTTAAGGATAAAACAGGATCCAGGAACCCTTAAGTTATCCTGAAGAAGACTGTAAACTAATTGCACAGAGAGTGGATAAAAATATTTCCAAAAATCAAATGAGAGTGATAAGCTTTGAACAACTAAACCTACTAGAAACAAGTAATAAATATAGTTTCATGTCCATCAAATATAAAAACAATCTTTAACATCATTTTCATGGTTTGATGAGCTTGAAAGCCTTATTTATTTCACAACTAGGTGGGAATACAAAATATTGAAATTCAGAAACTAGTAGTGAGTATTTTTGGAAGAACTAGAAGGAAGCTATGAAAAATTGTATTGTGGACTTTTACTGGGTGGAATTCTCTTCTTTTTAGAGGGGAAAGGATGATTAGTCATCTGATATATATTATGAAAATGTCAAATATATAACTGTCTATCGGAAGACAAAAGAGATAATGAAACAGATATGGAGTTGCCCAAATTATTTTCTTATTTAACATTTGGTCAACAAAAAGGAAGAGTGATGTAAAGTATTCTCAACGTAGTATCTCTCTCCTCTCTCAAAAATGCATTGAAAGTTTACCAAAGAATAAATAGCAGTCAGTAACAGTAATTTATCAAACGCCATTCTCATGTCTTCTCCTTCATTGCATTGCATCCAAACAATGCATCAGGTCAAATAGGAAATAAACAGATTCAAGAACTTACTTGTTGAACCAGAACCCGTAGACGTGCAAGCAGTGCTAGTATTGTAATTGAAAATCCAGTGAAAAATGATTTGACAAGCAATAAAGATATCTGTCTAAGGAAAGATAAAGGAAAATATCTTCCACAGGATTTTACTTTAATTTGGCAAGCAATAAAACTTAAACACACAAAGTATTTAAATTTTCACTTCAGTTTGCGTATCGCCATTTATCTTTTTCCACCAAAAGAAAGAGATATTTTCCACAGTATTAAATGATGCACAACGTTAAGGGTTCTTCATGAAAAGGATACGTTGCTGCCTATATTATGGGTTCGCCTGCCTGCAAAACACAACCATGGATCAGACAGGTGAAGAGGATATTTAATTAATCATAAAAGGGAAATTGTTAGTGATGTGGTTTCATGAAAGAGGCCCCATGCGCAGCAGCATCTTCTTCATAATTCTATAAAAGGATTGTAGAACAAGCCAATGGTATTGTACGAACAATACCATGCGTACAGAGATACAAAGCAAGGGCAATAAATTCTCCACCGTAATCAATTTGGAGTTGCATTATTTTTGTTTGAAATTGTCTCTATGATATGAAGAAGGAAACAAAGTTGCAATATCAAACTTTTGCTTTATTGGATAAGTCCAGATAAAGCATATAAAATCATTGACAAAGATGGCATAGTAGCAATGACCTTCGGAGGAGAGTAGTAGTGTCAACCCTCATAGATCTTCAAAGTTGAGTTGGAGTGGCTTGGAGTTGTCATTGTTGGTTGGAGGGAGATGGAGACAACTTGCTTTTCCTTGGATACATGTAGTGCAGCGTCGCAAAGGATGTGATGATGCGAACTAAAGTTGATGCTGGCGAAAAGTGGTGCAAATAATGCATTGGTTAGGCATGCCAATTGTTGTTTTAATTGTAGTAGAGAAGAGCAGAAGGTAGGCTGCATGGGAGATGCATGGTAGATACCATCTCGAACATAACTGTTTAAAAATAATAGGTGAGTGCAAAATGTTGTTAAATAAGAGAGAGCACACAAGATTATTCTTTTTGAATGCAGAGCGCACAAGATTAGATATTATAGAAAGTCCATCATGTGTGATCAATAAGGCCATATCATTTCTACCCTGAATTTGATCATCACCTGTGTAGCAACTTGCAGTTTGTAGAGATTGAATGTTGGTGGTGGATAGTGTCGGCCGAATGTTGGGGATAGTGTGATGGGTGGCATTAGCATCGGGAATCTAGTTGTTGTAGCTGCCCTGAAGAGAATCGGTAGCATTCACAAAAGCTGGGATATGTCAGCGCATCCAACTCGGCTCGATAACTAGGATAGACTTTTGAATGATTTGCGGTCCAAAAATCTGGTTAGGCTAAAGATTCTTTTTAAAGATTGAAGACCTGTCATTAAACATGATCCATAACTGGTTTAAATTATTCATTGATTTTCTATTTCTCCCTACTGAAATGATTAGTTATTCAATGAGTTTTTTAAAGGAACTTTTAGTCCATTGGGGGCTTAATGTGGCTGACATGTACATAATTGTTGAAGAGAAATGTGACAGAAGATCGTAGGGGCTCACAACTCAGTGATCCTCAAGGGGATCGCGGAAAAAGGTACAAAAGAGCTGCTGAGAGGAACAGGCAGCTACCAGAAGGAAGAAATTGTCCCAGAGGAAAGCCAACTTATCATCTACACCAACACAGATGGCATCACGAAGGCAATCAAAGAAGCTGCTTCCGGAACGTGATTTTCTCAACCATGAAATGTCAATTAACTGAAATTGCAGCTTGCCTTTCGTGTATTTGATTTTAAGGTACACAACATTCTTGTTTTGCTACTTTTCCATAAAGATTAAGTGTGAAGAATGCCACGTTCCTCACAAACTTGGTTTCCACCACATTACAAAACAATGCTGAAGTGGTCCCAAATCTTAGCAATGATACAGATTTCTGATGTGCCACATTCAGACACTCAGAAACTACATGTTACAGAAGATATCAAGATTCAAAACCAAGGTCAACCAAATGACAATATCTTAACTCTTTTACCTCTAAGGATGCAGAGGTTTGGCTTCCAATCTATATTTTTGGAGTTAGAAATATTACAGTTGCCGAAAGCAAAGTTCACTCCACAAATTTCAACAAGCTTTAACATATTCCACCGTTCTCCTTCAGTCTTGAGATGACACAAAAAATGCCAAGAGATGCGAAAACTTGCCACATTATACTCTCAAAAAATACCATGTTGTTTTTCAAACTGCTGGGATTCCTTTTAACTCAGGTAATTCAGTTTTTTTTTGCTGGAAGGAATTAAGATGAAACACGAACTTCTTTGCATCATATCCAAAAAAAATCCTTACAGCTGACAATGAGTGAGAGAAATTAAAATATTTACAACTAACATCTAGTGATAAACAACTGGAAGAAACCGTCAGCATTCCTTTTTTTTCACTTCTTATAGCATCCATGAGGATAAAATTGACTTTATTCATCCCTTTGTTTGCAGACAGGAAATTTATGTCAACTTCCTCCATGTTATCTTTTCCATCATTGTGTAACACTTTGAAATTTGTGTTTGTTACCAGCATAAAATGTTATGGCAGGCTAACTCAAATGAATGTTTTCTCAAAAAAAAAAAACTCAAATGAATGATGTCCAAGTTAGATGATGTTATAATCTCTAATAATCACCAATAATCTCCACACGAACATTTTCCATCTCTGAAATGGTGAAATCTCTTGATGTCTCTGAGTATGATCTCCCTTTGATACATTGCACTCACAAGCTTCATCAAAGAATGACAGTCGCCGCAGACTCTGAGGTTCTTCACAATCCTTATGTCAGACCCTTGAGGTGTGGCCAGAAGCCCAAAAGCAAGTGCCAATTTTTCACTGTGGCATCCTACTGAGTCTTCCTTGTCCTCCTCCTCAATGTTATGAAGCACCCACCTAGTGTTTGGTTCATATCCTTCTTCCCTTGCTCTAGTAGCTAGTTCCTCCAATTTAGCATAAATCTCTTTCGTGCACGGATGTGATTGGTCGCCTGCGACAAAATGATGCGTAATTTTTTCCACCTCAATGTAACTCCATCCTGGTGATCTCTCCACACCCCTAATCTTCATATCAGTCCTTATTTGCTCAGCATCCTCCCACCTTCCAGCTCCAGCATACATGTTGGACAGGAAAACATAGCCACCATGGTGTTTAGGCCTGAGTCTCAGAAGTTTCTCTGCAGCTAATTCAGCTAATTCTACATTCTTATTAGCTCGGCAAGCATTAAAGAGCGCACCCCATAGAACAAAATCTGGTTCGATCGCCATGGTTTCCATAAGGGACACTGCATCATCTAGCATCCCTGCTCTTCCAAACAAGTCCACCATGCAAGTGTAGTGCTTAATGGTTGGCTCAATCTTATACTCAAGCCTCATGCTATCAAAGAGCTGAAGTCCTTGCTCGACCTTTCCGGAGTGTGAACATGCCATTAACGCTGCCAAGAACGCCCCTTCGTCCGGCCTGATGTGTGTGTGCCTCATGTCCTCGAAACATTGTAGAGCTTTTGCCCAATGTCCATGAATGGCCCATCCCATTATCATTGCAGTCCATGTAAGAACATCCTTGCCTTCCATCTCATCAAAAACTCCACTGGCAAGTTCGATCTTCCCGCATTTCGAGTACATATCTATCAGTGCGGTACCTATCGCACCATTCACCTGAATCCTATTCTTCAAAGCATAGTCATGAATCCTGATCCCTCCCTCCAAGGCACCCATTCTTGCACAAGCAGTAAGGGCGGATGATATAGTGAACTCATTTGGCTTCACTCCAGCCTCCAGCATCCCATCAAAAGCACGCAGAGCTCTCTCGTAATCTTCGAGTCGCAAGAGCCCTGAAATCATCGTCGTCCAAGAGACCACATTTTTCTGAGGCATTAGACCGAAAAGCTCAGCCGCGGACTGTGCGTCGCCCTTGGACAAGTAACCATGGATTAAGCTGTTCCAAGAAGCTATGGTTCTCTCCGGCGTCGAATCAAAGAGCCTCCTCGCGCCGTCCAAGTCGCCCGCACGGCAGCACCCGTTGATCGCCACGTTCCACAGCAGCGCGTTCGCGCGCTTGTGCCACTCGGGCGTATCGTCGAAAACCGCGAGCGCCCGATCGGAGAGGCCGAGCTTGACGTAGGCATAGACGAGGGCGTCGAAGAGGGGAGGGGAGGGAGGGGAGTGGGCGGCGACGGCGAGGGCGTAGGGGATGGAGAAGAGGGAGGTGGCGGCGGTGGCGACGAGCTGGGCGGCGAGACGAGGGGTCAGGGGGAGGTGGAGGCGGAGGAGGCGGCCGTGGATCTGCTTTAGGCAGAGGAGCGTCCGGGAGGAGTGCACCAGGGAGATGAGTTGGGTCTCCGAATTGGCCAACATGACGGGGTGGTGTGTTCGATCCTTGGCATGTTAGAAGTTGAGGAGGTCGCTTAGTATACAACTATAATTTAACTCTTCAAAAAATAATTTCTTAGAAAAAGAAATTCATGAAAAACAATTTATTTTATGTTTTATATATGTGACTTGAAGATAATAAAATTATTTTAAGAAATGCAAAATAAGGTGACTTCATGAAAAGAAAATGAACTTCACATTTAAAAAAAAATTAACTCACTTTATCAAAATATAGTTTTAGTTTTTTATTAATATGAAATCATCAATCATTTTTAAGTCATGGAACAATAAAAAAGTTATAAAATTATCTTTATAAAAAATAAATGAGTCTAACATAAAAAAATTTAATAGTTATTTTTCAATTAAAAAATATTTATAATTTTAGTTAACATTATTAGTAATTAGAAAAATACATTTGTTGTTGTCAGTCCATTCTTCTTGTCTTTTTAAGTTAATAAAGTATTTTTAGTTTTAGTATATTTCCTTTACATTTTTACTTTATTTTTCTCATAACTTTCTTTTTTACTTTTTTTTGCTATTATCACTTTATTTTTGTCTCACGTATTTTTATATTTTTGTTCATTAACTTAATTTCATCTTTATTTTTGTCTCACTAGAAAATGGGAATGCGACTTCATCTAAGGATGCATGTCGAGCAATACAAAAAACGCACGAGAGGGGGATGGAGGTAACAATACCCAAAAGTGTTTGTTGGATAGCCAAGAAAAATACATTAGTCAAATCGGATGGCACATTTGTGACGATTATATGACCAGAGCAACGAGTAGATAGCACAATCAAATATTTTTAAGGGTTTGCGATGACACAGGTGGTACGATGAATTCAAATTCAAGACAAGTGTGTGCAGAGATAGATTGTTGTTTCGATGGCAAAGTACCATAATCACATAGGAAGAGAGGCGTTTTGCACTAGAGATAGTGAGATATTAGAAACATGATGGATCTTCCATTCAATAACATCATTTTGCTAAGAGTGTGACTACATCTTATTGTACGAACAATACCATGCGTATAGAGATACGAAGCAAGGGCCATAAATTCTCCAACGCAATTAATTTGGAGTTGCATTATTTTTGTTTGAAATTGTCTCTCTAACATGAAAAGAAAGAAACAAAGTTGCAACATCAAACTTTTACTTTATAGGATAAGTACAGGTAGCACATAAAAACATTGAAAGGATGGCATAGTAGCAATGACCTTCGGAGGAGAGTATCAATGTCAACCCCCATATATCTTCAAAGTTGAGTTGGAGTGGCTTGGTGTTGTCATTGTTGGTTGGAGGGAGATGGAGACAACTTGTTTTTCCTTGGATACATGTAGTGCAGCGTCACAAAGGATGTGATGATGCCAACTAAAGTTGATGTTGGCGGAAAGTAGTGCAAAGTGCGTTAGTGTGGGTGGCCAAGGCAGGCATGCTAATTGTTGTTTTTGTTATAGTACATAAGAGCAGAAGGTAGGCTACATGGGAGAAGTAGATGGTAGATGTCATCTTTATTTTTTCGCGGAGAAGCAACCTTAGGGTTTTGCGATCTTACATCATAAAGAAGTTAGGATGAAATTCAGATTTGCAATTATTGTCATGCACGAACTAGCGAAATAGAAAGTAGTTGTTTAAAAATAGTAGGTGAGTGCAAAATGTTGTTAAATAGGAGAGAGTGCACAAGATTAGAGATCATAGAAAGCCCACCATGTGTGATCAATAAGGCCATATCATTTCTACCCTGAATTTGATCATCACCTCTATAGCAACTTGCCGTTTGTAGAGATTAAATGTTGGGGAGGGGGTAGTGTGATGGGTGGCATTAGCTTGGGAATCTAGTCGTTGTAGCTGCCCTAAAGAGAATCAGTAGTAGTCATAAAAGTTGGGATATGTTAGTGCATCCAACTCGGCTAGATAAATAGGATGGATTTTTGAATAATTCGCGGTCCAAAAATCTGGTTAGGCTAAAGTTTTTTTTTAAGATTGGAGACCTGTCATTAGACATGATGTCACATATGTGCTCCACCAACATCATTTTTTCATCATTATAGATTTTGGTTATTATATCAAGTCACTTAATATGTTTATATAGTTATGTATGCATATATTCATTAACCACTAGATTAAGGATTAATTACCAATAAGATATTGACTTGTGGCATAAAGAATATTATGTGTAGATAATTATAAATAAATTATTTATAACATCGTATATATTAAACTATTATCAAATATGGTTAATTAGACATAAGACAAATATTTTGATTGGACCTTAACTTTGACAAATTGCATTTCAAATCATCATTAAGCTAGCAACTTATTACTAACTTATCTTCATATTTTTATAATTGACATATATAGTCATAAAAAATATGCATAATTACCTTTAGTTCCCTACAACAACTCGAAAAATTATCAGAGCTAAATACCTAGCGTAGAAGCTAGGAAAAATTCGACAAGAACAATCACTTAAGGTAAGAATTTTCACGCTAATTGAATAAAAAATCGAAAATCTTATGTGCATTAAAGAATATGAGCAAAGTATAAATCATTTTCCGAAAATCTTGTTAATAAAAAATCATTTTCTTGTTGATTAATTATTTTAAATTATTAAACACTAAAAATAATGAAATTATTTTTCTAAAATTATACTTTTGTCAAAACAAATGAAGTCTTATGTGCATTAAAGAATATGAGCAAAGTATAAATCATATTCTTATTTTTTATTTCTTTGTCTTTTTCTCCTTCATCGTACTCATAACTTCTGGATCATGACTGAACAACAAATTTACAAAACTTTGTACATGTGATTAGGTTGTTTTTCTAAGATACTAAACTCCATCACATTAATATTCTCTTTCGTAATGTTAATATTTTGACTAACAAATATGAATAACAGTTAGATGTTAATAGGACTACCTTGCTCAACAAATTGAGAAATTACTAATGGACCCTCTCAGACATTATCATTATATAAGAGAGAATTGTTATTATCACCCATCTCCTCACCATGTACTGATGCATGAGATGATGTGGATTAATCCCTAGTAGGTCGTCAGTTTGGAGGAGCAAACTGACTTTGGCCAACAATAGTAATTTGGCCTTTGCCACAGCACCTACGCGGTGACATTTTTCCCATTCAAAATAAAAAAAATAATATAAAAAATGCACTAAATTTTAATGCAAATAAATTTACATAAAACCTTAAATTTAGGTCACATTATTATTTATAGAATCTCATAACCTAAGCACTGATACTAAAACTTGTCATACCCGACCTCCTTATTACGCTAAATCTAATTATTATAACTCTTGATCTCATTTAATACATCCCACAAAAAAAATTGTGAAACCTCTTTTCCTAAGTATTATCTCACTACTTGTGATTACATATACATCTAACGAAAAGAATTTTAATTTAAACGCATAATATTCCACATTCACATATCTCCATTTATTTTTCACACGTTATTTTACATCCACCATTCCCAAGAGGGTAAGTGGTCTACCTAATTTACACATAGTTCTATTACATTATTTTCAAAACATATGTATGTAAAATACATTCATGCTTTCAAAAGCAAAATAGGAAGGGAATAAAAGTTCTCCAGTAGCTCGACATCTTTTATATGCAGCAAAAGTAGCACCTGGGTCAACTCAACCCAATAACCTACTCAAAATCTGAAAAATTTAAAAAATAAGGTGAGAACATAACAAACTCAGTGAATGAAATAAAAGTAGAACATTGGGGAACAATACAAATGTTATTTGATTTAATAAAACAAAAATTCCTTTTGAGCAAAAACTATAAATCATAATCATAATTGAAGTTCGTAAATCACATAAGTCTTTATTTAACATATAATGAAATCTCAACATTATGATATACAATATCAATTCCCACACAGTGTTATTGCACATACTACAACATGAGTCAATATGATTACGTAAACATTGTTGAATCTAGGATCCTGAGAATGTTTTGATGATCACAAATTTATAAGAGAACTTAGTTTGAACTAATGAACTTGTTGAGCTGATTTCTGAAATCGGATGTTCAAGTTCAGAAGTTGATAGGTCGACCAAAACTAAAGGAACAGACGACTTATGCACACAAAAGACATATGAGAAGAACTCTATGTGTGCAATGATTGTCCTAAGCATATGAAGTGGTCGACCAATATTGAAGGAGAATGCATGTGAAGAGGAGTCAGAGTCTGAACGGTCGACCAAAGATATAAAGTGGACGACCGCAGAGAAGGGCTTAACAGGAGAGGTCGCCCAATGATGAGTAGCGGACGACCGATGGTATCACCTTTATAACCAGAGGATGAAGAACAGGCGGTCCAAGGAGAAGTGGACGCCCAGTGAAGACTTAGTCGAAGAAGGGTCTTGGCTAAGCAGAGAAGAGGTCGTCCGAGGTGGAAGAGCGGACGACCGAAGAACTGAGGAAGAAGGTAATGAATGTCCAAAGGGCTCAGGGTGGAGACAATAGACGACCAGAAGATTGCCAATGATGGAATGGACGTCCGAAGGCTCTAAGTGTAGAAGCAGCAGACGACCAAGGCAAATGACAGACAAAAGGTCGGACGATCGCAGATGAAGTGCGGACGACCAATGGACATCAGGTGAAGACAAAGGACGTCTGAAGTCTTGGTGAGAAGACAAGCGGACGTCTAGAAGTTTGTCAGAACTGATGAAGGCTGGGGATCGAACGACCGAAGGATAGGCGAACGACCGATGGTGTGTCAGAGGTCGTCCGAAGTCTGAAGAGAGAGCAGCGGTCGACCAGGATGTCTGATAGAAAAAGGAATGGACGTCCAAGGAATTTGGCAAGGTGTCAGTGGACGTCCTGAGAATGTCAGGAGCATAGATTGGACGTCCGAAGGTTTCAGTAGAAATGAGCGGACGTCCGAAACCTATCAGAGGAAGTTTTGGCGGACGTCCGAGGATCTCATTGGGAAGTGAGCGGATGGCCAAAGTACTGACAGAGGAGGGAGCGGACGTCCGAAGATCTCAGTGTGGAATGAGCGGACGCCCGAAGTATCCACGAAGAGGAGCAGCGAACGCCCGAGGGATTCAGGAGGAATCAGTGGGCGACCACAGGTATGCTAGAGGATGTGGCACGGGTCAAGTCGGTC
>LTAE01009378.1:0-18691 GCA_001647135.1 Pontederia paniculata
TGTTGAAAGTGTTTGTCTTGGGGTCGCCCATTCTTCAACATCGGGCGACCTCCTCAGTTTAAGCCTTTTGCTCCGGTCGTCCTTTCTTCATATTTGATCGACCGGTCATCCTCTGATCCCTTCTTCTACATGTATACTTCTCCATTATCGGTCGCCCTCTTTACATCTTTGGTCGACCGTTTATGCTTTTGCTCCTCATCACATGTATTCTCCCTCTGATGCTGGTCGACCGCTTCATATACTTAGGACGACCACTGCACACAGCTGATATATATTACGTGTGCACTGGTCGTCCATTCCTCAGGTCGACCACTATTCTGAACTTGAATATATCCTATTACAGAAATCAGCTCAACAAGTTCATCAATACAAGCCGAGTTCACTTACAAATTCGTGATCATTCAAAACATTCTCGGGATCCTAGATTCAACATAAGCAAATACATCATGTGTTTTTTGTGAGGCCCTAATGGAAGACAATAATCATCTTTTTTTTGACTGCCCAGTGTCAAGAGAGGTCTGGGAAGGATCAGGATGTCGGTGGGCTGATGTAAGATCAATGAAAAACTTTTGGAGGTCATTCACATTTGGCGGACAAGATCTCAACATTCGAGTATATCTATCTAGAGGGTGCAGAGCTATGCCGTTTGCTTTTCTATGGTCCATTTGGCGGCAACGAAATGGATGTATTTTTAAAGAAGAACAATGTTATATTGAAAATATTGTAGGCGCAACGAGAATATGATGTGAGACTGGGCGAGTTTATAATATGATAATACTTTGTAGCCTCAACATGTAAAATATCATTTCAGCAATAAAGTTGGATGAGTGCACAAGGCTCTCATCCTTTACCCTCTCAAAAAAAATCATTTGCTAAATGAGGACATTGATCATTTCTTTGAATTTTTAGGTACTGATGAGCCTTTGTTCATTGATTCTCATCTTATTGATATGCACACAATATCTAGTTCCCAACCTCTTTACACATGAGGCTCCTCTTTCATTGTCTTTGGTTGTTGCTATTCCTAATATTTTTCACCCTTATTTTTCTCCTCATGTTTCCGATATTCATATAGAGATTCATCCACAGTTAACATTATTTAATTATGAATATTTGTTGTTGATAATCATAGCAGATTCGTGGACATATATGTGAATGCATATGTGATGATTCATATGCATCATGAACTTTATCGTAGCATTACTATTAATGAGTTTTATGACCGAAATATTACTACCTCTTATATTCTTCATAAACTAGGACTCATCACTTATGTACTCCAATTGCCACCTGATTCGGCCATTAGCTCAATGTTTAATGTTAAAGACGTTCACCCATATTGTGATGCCTTTGAGCTGCCTCTCCTACTTGCAGGTGCTTATCCTGAAAGCAATTATTCTTACTAGTCCCGTTGGCACCTCTGGGCTAGTTGGTCCGATCATTCACATGCTGAAGTTGTTTGGATTTTTGAAGTTGATTTACGCCATCTTGATTTTGTTCTACTTGGCGAAGTCGAGTTTTTTTTTTCAGTCGGAGAATTGATGTAGAACAATAAGAGTAGTATGGTCCTTTGGCCCTAATCATTAGTCTTTATTATAGGCCTTCTACTCTTTATTATTATCTAATTTAATTATAAGCCCTTTAAGGTTTTCCCTGTGTTAGATTTTTTTTAATTAGTTTTTCTTTTATTTAAGTTTCTATTTTATTGTACATGGACTTTTCAGAACCCTAATAATACTCTTGTATGGTTCCTTTGGAACTTAGCTTTGATGAATGAGTATTGCTTTAGCCTATTTTCTCGTAAGCAGATAACTTAATTAGGGTTTAAGAGTAGATTAACTTAATTGATCTCCATTATCACTAGTCAAGCATTAACAACTCGAGAACATGGTTGGATTGAGGGTGAAGGAGAGAAATGGGAGGTTATGGAAGGAATGGTAAAATCTCCTTTGTTTGGATAATGTTTTAATGAAATAAATGAAATGGAAGGGGAAATTTCCATTTATCAAAAGTTGAGGTATTTTTCAATCTCAATTTTCTGTTGAATGAAGGGGCTCCATTCCCTTTCCTTCCCTTTCTTCCTTTCATCTCTTTCTGTCCCCTTCTGTTCCCTTTCCTTTATCCCAACTAGAAAAAAGTTTAAAGAAAATACCATCTCAAAAGGGAAAAAAAGTTTGAGGCTCACAATTAATTTATTTCTACCGTAACTAAAGAACTCTTGACGAGAAGGCAGAGAACCGTGAACTTGCAGTTGTTATTGTTGCTGTTCTCTAGAAATTACTTCAATTTTAATTTGTTTCTTAGTGATTGTTGTCCTTTGGTTTCATGTTGCTGTTCTTATAAATGTTTATTTTATTGTATGTATCTTTTTTATGTACATTTCTTCTTGTGGGTGAACATACTCTCTAGCTCTGAAATGCTGTAGTTAAAGAGTTCGTGGATAGTCAGTTTTCACTAACTTTTTGGTTAACATCTTTTGTTACTCAATCTAACCGAAGGATTTATCATTGAATCTTTACAGGCACCTATTAATTGCTTTTGGAGGACTTGGAGGCTTGGAAGAGAATATTGAAGAAGACAGTAGCTTGAAGGTATAAATGGAAAGTTGAGCATGTCATACAACTGTGTATTAGTCATTGCTATCAAAAAGTGACCTTTAAAATAATTCTGGTAATCATTGTGTTTATTTATCTCATTGGGTTTGTTGTGGTGAAAGGACCTGGTCATCCTGCTTCAATTTGATTTTGGAGGTTTTCCATAGATGTATGGCGTTTAAAAATGGATTAGGATGTTTGAACTGTTGAATCAAAGGGGAACCATATGTGAAAGTAGCTCAAGTTTTATAATTTTTATTTACCGATTAGTGGATTTTATTTATTTCGGAATTGATAAATGCGAAAGTTGAGCATGTCATACAACTGTGTATTAGTCATTGCTATAAAAAAGTGACCTGTCTTAAAATGATTCTTGTAATCATTGTGTTTATTTATCTCATTGGGTTTGTTGTGGTGAAAGGACCTGGTCATCCTGCTTCAATTTGATTTTGGAGGTTTTCCATAGATGTATGGCGTTTAAAAATGGATTAGGATGTTTGAACTGTTGAATCAAAGGAACCATATGTGAAAGTAGCTCAAGTTTTATAATTTTTATTTACCGATTAGTGGATTTTATTTATTTCGGAATTGATAAATGCGAAAGTTGAGCATGTCATACAACTGTGTATTAGTCATTGCTATAAAAAAGTGACCTGTCTTAAAATGATTCTTGTAATCATTGTGTTTATTTATCTCATTGGGTTTGTTGTGGTGAAAGGACCTGGTCATCCTGCTTCAATTTGATTTTGGAGGTTTTCCATAGATGTATGGCGTTTAAAAATGGATTAGGATGTTTGAACTGTTGAATCAAAGGAACCATATGTGAAAGTAGCTCAAGTTTTATAATTTTTATTTACCGATTAGTGGATTTTATTTATTTCTGAATTGATAAATGCTGATTGGCTTTTCTCCTTGCTGAACATAGTTTTATCACAAAATGTACCATTGCTGAATAACAGTATTGCTTCCTTCAGAATGATTAGTATTTGAAGCAGCAAACTTAACTGGGCGTATTAGATGTTAATATGCATTTCAAAGTATCCTTGTTTTTGTGATGGAATGGAAATTTTCTACTATTAACATATGAGGATTCAGTCGACGTTTAGTTATTCCCAAATTTTACATACCAATTAAGGCATATCGTGATTGAACCTTCTTACCTACCTGGTGTTGCTTACTTGATAGGAAAGGAAATCATGTTTCTTATTGGTTAATTCAGATGTAGACAATGCACTTTTGAGATGATCATGTATACAAGCTTATTTAATGCATTAGAATATTTATATGGAATTAAGGTGTATAAAGTGAAAATCGTATTTATGATATGTATATAAACTGAAAACTAGATATATCATGTAATACTCTTTACCAAGCATTTTAGAGTTATTCTAGACTTGATCGTTGATATTCATGTTATTTCTGATGTAGCAGGGTAAAAGCATTCAAGAAATATTTCCTTCTTACTTGAACATTTGCCCACTTCAAGGAAGCAGAACCATAAGGACCGAGGTACCACCATATGCTTTAGTTCCTTCATCATGAACTTTTCTTTATGGTTATTGTATCTTCTTCCATCTCTTTGTCAGGAAGCTATCTTCATATCTTTACAATATTTCCAAGATCCAATGAGGCGAGCACGGCCGGGAAAAAATAATGATTAGCTGAATTTTCAACTTGTATTCCAACATTGTTGGGAAATATGCATGACTCAACTGAGAAACAATACATTAAAATGGGATGATAACACAAATTAGAGCAAGAATTTCTGGCGAAGTAGCTTGGAGGATGGTGCTTGTTAGCACACTGGAAATGGGTTCTTGTTGTCCCCTTGTTTCTGTTCTCATTTTGCATGAATCAAAAGGCCAAAAGAACAGTTAACATTGTGAGGATTACAGAACAAGTTGAAATTGCCAAATCCTGTTTACAAACAATATTATCAAACAGTTTTGGCCTCAGTGCCAGCTAGATTTTTTTGTTGATTAAAACCTGATAAGTAAGAATAGGATATGAGGTTTTTGTCAACTAGTTTACTTGGCTAGAGTGAATTTAAGTTAAAGATCAAGCCTGAATTGTTTATGATTCCAGATTATGTACCATTCAGAAATGTATCCAGTAGGGTCGGAGCTAGCTTTTGATCAAGGCTAACCATGCGAAATTTACATTAACATTGTATCAAATTACGGATGTTTTATTTGTTGCCAACATATGAGATAACGCAGTGTATCTGAATCAATATAATTCTACAAATTTAGTAAAGTTCAAGTCATTGTTTTTTTTATCAAAAGTTCAAGTGATTGTTCGATTACCATTATTGTATGTTTTGTCTGATGAATGTCCATTTTGTCATTTGTTAGGGGTTTGCAGCAATTTTCATGCCTACATAAAAGTTGTGGTTGTTGCATTCCATATATTGACCCAGAAAAGTTAGATAATGCCAAGTCCTAGAGAGCTTATTTTAACAACTCTATTCTTTATGACATACCTTGGATTTTTAATAGCCTTAGTCAGAATTTTTCGTGACTTCAACGAAAGAAAAGAATTGTACTTCAAGAAATAAATTTAAAGGGAGAACTATAACTGATTACATATGGTTACCATTCCCACCTTTGGAGAAAAAAACATAGATGCGCACATTCTATCTATTTTTGGGAAAACGAACGAGTAATGCCCTGATTCAGCATATTATGCCGAAGATTTCATCAATGCCTCTTTGTTTTTACATTCCAAGCGAAATGTGTGTACAAACCTTGGAAGCATCAAAATTGACCCTCAAATATGTGAAAAAAATATTATTACTTAATTTTGCAAGATCCATAAGTAAATCCTCCACCAGAAGGTTAGAAAAAAGAAAGAAAGCCGTATTTGAAAATATAAAAAAAAGATGTTTGAATGTATTTATTGTTCCTAACAAATGTAGGAATGCGCGAGAAAAGATAACTCCGTTTATTTCATTGCATACTTTATTTTATTGCAAAAATAGCCACCACGCAATTTTGGAATGGTTACATATGAAAAAGATTATGAACCTTAACATTAGCTGAAAAGTTTTTCGTTTCTACTCATTGTGGTCACAAATTTCTTCTCCTACTTCTCCAGTAAACAAATGAATCCTTCGTGTTTGCCCAATTATATGATATCGATAATAATATTATTTGAAACTACAAATTTATAATTTGACATAGTATTGGCAAAAATTGCAATGATTACACTCAAATACTCCTTTAGATTTTTTTCCTAATAGGTGTTAACAATTGAAGAACATTTTAGCATCAGTGGTGAAAATTGTGGAAACATCCGAAGAAGCAAAACAGTTGGAATTTTTTTGGTGTAACTACTTTTATGAGATTTTTTGGACATCCGTCATTCAAATAGATAATTTGAAGCACTAGAGGTCATTAACCTTTAACAAAATCACTATCCAAACATCAATGAAAGTTGAGAATGACTCTCAAGTTCGAGTTCTTGTGTCGCAATAAAATTTAGCATCCACTATATTAAGATGTACCATATGAAATGACACATATTAGTCAGAGCAAAATCCTGAATGTTATGATGGAAATTAAAAAAAATTCATTATCCAAATCACTCTATTTTGATCTCCATTATTTTCATGAATCAAGTTTTCTAAAATCTCAACTGATCATTCTCTCTCAATGCGTGTCCAGTAGCGTAATGCAATCAATTCACACCAAAGACGGGAATTCTGAGGCTGAAATTCAAAATGTTAGTTTAACAATTGATGTCACTTTATGTTTACATACACATTTTTTTTTATTTAAAATTTGAATATGACAGTGAAAAACATCATTAGACATAATCCATAAGAACTTTAACTGATCAGAATCTATTTCTAATCTTTAATAAAATTCATCATAGTATTTAATACACGACATTAGCATAAAAATGTTTGCATTTTACTTTGCAACCTTGAAGACTTATAGATCATACATGAACTTGAATACTAATTTAATAACACAACATAACGGACTCAATCTAAGAGAAACGTGAGCTAGTTAACTTGAATCTAATCCATAATACTACACCGTCTGCAATCATCCACCATAGACATCACCTCCAAGGCATATTCCACGTCACATCATTCGTAACATGCACAAACCCAAATGCATGGAAGGCTCACTTTTCATTAATTTTATGTAAACATCTTTCATATAATCATGACGAATACTTCTGCACATAACATAAGCATCTATATATACATTGGTCAATAATTAAAAAAGACAAGCCATAACATGATTAACGTAATATAATAATCCTTTAATATATATCATATGTAAAGAACTAACTTTAAGGTAATGCATGGACATATCATATATCATTATAAGACATGCAACTTAACAAGTAACTGCGTGGGGTCATAAGTGGAGGAGATTACAACTTTTAGAAGAATCTCGAAAGAGGTTGATGGTTTCAAAGTACCGTTGCTTTAAGGATATAAAGACACTAATTATATGGTGAGACATTCGAGATCTTTACATATCACAAGAGTTTGAAGTATATCTTCTTTCAATGTGATCTCAATACGAGATAATGCAGGTGGATTGTGTTCTTGAAGGACTAAGCTCACCATCAATTACCACTCAGTGGAGCCACATGGATAATATCATCCTATGGAACTTGAGGCTCATTTGGTCCCAAAAGTGCAAACAAAGTTTTCAAGAGCTAAAATCTCGATTAGCGACAACACTAATACTCACTATTCCTTTCGAAAGCGGTAGATATGTAGTGTACATTGATCTTGTTTCATTGGACTCGTTTATGCATCCATGCAGCATGACAAGGTCGTGACAGACACATCGAGGTAGATGAAAAAACATGGAGTAAATTATCCTACATATGACTTGGAACTGAAAATAGTGTTCTTTTCTTTAAAGATCTAGAGACATTAATTATATGGCACATTCAACACATAACTTGAAGTATATATTCTCCCATTGGGATAATGCTAGTGGATCGAGTTTTTGAAGGACTATGAGTTTACTGTTGATGCATGACATCAAGTGCATGGGATTTGGCCTTTGAAGTTGTGTTGAGCATCATTTTTATGTCTCTTTTGAATCTAAGTCCCTATTTTTGCATGAGATAATCTAACTTTATGTTGAGCCCTTCATTATAAATCTGATGGTGCTCCATACATGTGGAGCTGCTCCACATATTCCTTATTCCCTTCTTTTTTTATTGAGCACACTCTCCTTATAACTAAGATATGTCAATTTATATATTTAGAACCAAATGATGTTCCTCTATGCTCTTGTTTTAGAATTTTGGAGAAGAATGAGATCTCATACCCTCGCATATGGGACATCACAAATCAGCAACCTACATTAGAAAAAAAAATCTCTAGAAAGCTGGAAAGTCTTAACATCTCATGATTGACAAAAGAAATCAAAACAACATTCTTTGGAGGACGAAGGGGACACATGCCAAGCTAGAAGGGGACATAAGTTGTAACAAAAACTTGCATTCTAGAGTTATTCACGCCAGGGGATGATCTTGTCTTGATTCATCTGTTTAGTTTTGAGTTGAATGAACTTGCTCTTATTTCCTGTTTGACATTTACTTATGTTGTGAAGAGTTTTATGCATACATGTGAAATGGATTCCAACTACGAGTTTGTTTCCATTTATATTTTTCTTGGTTTTGATTTTGCATTTGAATTCGAGGAGTTATACGTCTCTAAAGAAGGGCACTCATCCAAATTCCATTGCTTCACACTCTTTTGATATCCATTCTTTCTTTCTGAATTGCTTTGTTATTTATTAGTGGCCGATTTTTTATTTGCATGGTTGTGAGAAACTTATCAGTTTTAATGCAAAGAGTAATAAGAAGATTTGGAGATCTCTTACTGCTTGCATATAGTTGAATGATAAACCCCACTAGTTAATTCTAGTAGAATGTGATGAACTAATTATATGCTAGGAGACTATTTTTAGTGTTAGGTCGTTACGTTAATGAAGGTATGTCTTAGATCTATGTTTACAATTAGGGTCAAGTTGTTAGGTGTTTACAATCTCCAATGCTAGGAGGCAAGGGCATTGCAATACAGATGTATAGCTTTTCAAAAAGAATTTGTAATTCCTCTCTTCACTGAAGTTTCTGTGCAACATATAACCTGTGTGTTAAAGTAACGAATATAAAACTCGATCATCCCCATAACAAGACTAACTTCGGAATCTCATTTATCATTGCATTATTCATTTCTTTTTTCGGTTTTTAGTATTATTGCTGATGCAAAGTGAGGGTTGAGATAAAGAATGACCACATGTTAGGACATTAAGCCAGGGTCAAGCTTCTTTAAAAGTTGTCTTCACTTCAAATTTTAATATTTATAAACCTAGCACACTCCTATCACCACAAGTATACGGCAATCGTCGAGTACTTAGGTATCGATCCATAGGGAAACTTTTTTTTCACACCTCTATGTCCACTTTTTGTCAGACAAGCTCTTTGGATTGAAACAGAAATAAGTTTTTGAAACAGAGGTTCCCCTAGGAATAAGTTTTTGGATTTTTTAAAATAGAGAATGCAGAAATTAAAAGAAAGATAATTCCAACGATGAGAGGACACCAAAACCTTGGATTCACCTCTGAATCTTACCCATCTGCTCTTTGACGTGAAAATATAAAAAGTTGCCTAGGCCCTTACACCACGGGTCAAGGCAACCCCGCTCTCACGGTGATTACTCTACCCTCCACCTTCCCGCTCTCGCGGTGAAAGCTCAAGGCTTGACCAAATATAGACCATAGTCACCTCTCTCTAGGAGGAGAGCTCACCATCTTAAATCCCGATAAAAGAATATAAATCTTGACACCCAAGTTCCAGAGGGGTACCATCTCTCAGCGCGCACTGACCTCTTTTCCAAGGGGGACCTAAAGGTTAAGCTAGAGAGCTTTCTTAGGTCGGAGCATTACCCTGCTCTCGCAGACTCTCTCTAGGAGGAGAGCTCACCATCTTAAATCCCGATAAAAGAATATAAATCTTGACACCCAAGTTCCAGAGGGGTACCATCTCTCAGCGCGCACTGACCTCTTTTCCAAGGGGGACCTAAAGGTTAAGCTAGAGAGCTTTCTTAGGTCGGAGCATTACCCTGCTCTCGCAGCGGTAACCTGATCAGCAAGCCCCCACTCTCATGGCGTATGCTCGCAGGGCCGACTAAGAGAATTGTTCCCCAAGTTACATATCAAGCCTCTCTCGAGGTCAAGGCAACTTAGCTCCCCTCTCTGTCTAAGTCTATAAGTCAATTCAAGATTATTGTTGTTCGCTCTGGGTGAAGCTCCAGAGGTAGGAGAAAACTCTCACCTATCCCCTAACTCAAAAGGTATAACCTAGAATGAGGTTCTCCCAAACTTCATCACTAACCTCTCAGCTCATTGTGTGAAGGTGGCAACACTATAAGGTACTTACGGACAACGCGCACTTGGGAAGAACCAAACGAATAACAAGAAAATACAATACAAAACATTCAATCACAAATCATCACATGAGATTCAAGTAGATGTTATAGGAGATGAATCTTAAAATATTCAGAGCAGATCAGATTGAAACAGAGGTTCCCCTAGGATCCTGACGATAAGAGTTCATCTAGACATCCTGGGGATAATAGTTACAAAATAATTTAGCCAACATAGTTCGCCGAAAAGTAAACTAAGTGCAGAAAATAGATCAGCTCCGGCGTGTCGTCCTCCCCCCATGCTTGTTTTGCCTTTGCTCCTTTTAAAGAATCTTCAACCTTGCGCCACAAGTCATGCTCCAGGATGGCAGATAGACTTCCGAATATGACTCCCAAGATCTTGGCCCATGCTGTTATGACAAGTATGATCTCGGCAGTTATTGTAGATAAAATCTTGACTTAAGCTATTATGGCAGAAAAGATTTTGGCCTGGGCTGTTATAACAAGTAATATATGAGCGGTTATATTAGGTAAGGTCTGGGTTATTGTGGAAGTTATCTTGGACTGTTATGACAGTTATCCTGGGCTGTTATGACAGTTATCATGACCCATAAGCTGCAACAAAAAAATGAAAGGATTTAAAATTTCAAATGTTCAAACCACACAAACCATGGAAATCAGCTAAAAAACTTCTCAAATCGTTCAGAATCCCAAAATCCAAAATATTAATGCTGAATATTCAAAATGCAGAAAATGGATAAAATTCAGCAGATAATGTTTACAAAAATGGAGCTTGGGGCAAGCTTTTTGGAGGTTGGGTCAAGCTTTGTAGGTATACCATTTACTTTCATCAATTGTTCTACAAATTTTAGAAAATATAAAATTAGTTTAGCTCAATACTTCTTTTTCTTAGTTATAGGACTCTTAATCTAGACCCATTATTTTTTCTAGGCTAGTTTTTTAGATTAGGTTAAAGGTATCTTTAGTTGCTTTGGCTTTCTAAGGATACTATACTTGAAGTATAACAATAGATTGATGTGCGTTTGCAGCAACGCTATGTGTCTAAAACCTTAAAACTGATATTGTCTATTGTATGTCATAATTATGGTTATACATTGTCACAACCTTACTTGCATTCTCTGAATATGAGTTTGAATTTGATATATCATTAGACACTGCACATCAAGTTTTCGGCATTGTTATCGAGGAAACAATTGCCAATTTTAGAGAAAAAGCACTTATTTAGTTAATTCCATCATTTCCATTAAGTATAGAATAAGTGGTTTAGTCTAATATGTGAATATTTCTCCGTAGTTTTATTTCCTTCTTCTTTCTTTTTCTTGTGCTACTAATCTTTATATATTGCATGTCAAGATCCAGATTTTTTGAATAAGATTGCTATTATTCTAAACCAAAAAAAGAATTCAAGAATATAAGAAAATAATAGAGAATTAACAGGACAAAGACATTGTTGATTTTTGAACTGTAAACTAAGTTTTCTGAATTGTCAATATCTGAAGTATCACCTATAGTAAATCTGGTTTCTAAATTATGTACACTAGTTGTCATTCAATTAAAATTTGGGATTGAGATGCAAGGTCCTAATATTACTGTTGTGCAAGTTAGTTATGATTCTTTACAGACACCAAGCACTCAAGAAACTCATTGAACATGGAAACTAAACTTGCAGCACAAGGACCTAGATGTTTGAAGGATGCTTATTTCCTTATTGCTATTAGAGCTAGAGTTCCAATGGTCCCACATATGACAAATGTAAATTTTCAATTATAACTTACTCTAGTGACTATGATACAACAAGATCAATTTGAAAGAGCAGACACTTAAGATTGATGCATTATTTTTGTCTCAAAAAATTGTGCCAAAGACTTGATGCTTGTTGACAAATATTGCTAGTAAGTGCATTCGTCGCTCAAGTAATAAAGTGTTAAGATTAAGAGTTGTCGATCCCACGACGAATTAGTTTAACTATCTAATCTAACTTCAAGGCTAATAGGAGATAACAATAATTTCAGGATGGGTATTTTAGAGAATTAATAATATATAAATATAAGTAATAATAGCAATATAGGATGATGACTAGAGTCTGGACAATACTAAATTCAAGATGAATACTCAGAACTTTGTATAACAGACATATATAAAATGAAAATCAATTATTGAGTCTTTAGATGGTTAGGAAAACTTAAAGTTATGAATTCCCTAAACGGGTAACTCAACTATCTTATATTAAATAGTCCAAAAAATACCCCTTAATCGGTCTATCCTCAGAAAAAAATACAAGATGTAATAAGATGTCTTCCTAAACTATTAAACCATCCTTAATGGGTTGACCTAACAGACCACAAATGACAACATCCTTAACGGATCAGAATTGTAGGACATGAATTGTAAATAGATTGACCATATTACACAGTTAATGATCAATAAATTAAATTCAGAAATCTCAGGAAATCATGTTCATGAAAGCTATATAAGTCTCGAAAGCTATATAAGTTATGAAGTAGCAATAATATCCAAGAAGATAAACCAATACAAAGAATATTCAGAATAAGTTGTCTTAATTATAGAAAATATTTTGTCCCAACAAAGTATGGAACAAGGGAATACTCTTTTGGATGTTTGAATATGTGCTGAACAATCTCCTTAATGGATGTGTTGTTTTGACTCCTGAGAAATCATTCGAAATAATCTACATTCTCTGGTGTTCTTGTTCTAGTTGATGGCTCTAGCTCTCTAGCATCCCCCCTCATCCGGTTGTAGATGAAATTCTTTTGTACCTCTTGTCAGATTAGGGTTTCCTTAGGGCCAAATCATAGTTGCATGTGAAACCTTGGATCAAATTTGCTTCCCGATCAATGGTGATGATAGAAACCCAATAAAAAAATCATCCAACTCCTTAGAAATATGAGAGTCCAATCTTAAAATCTTAGATAAAATATATCTTTGATTGTCAAATCATATCAAAATCTCAAATATATCAACTTTCGTACCTTCATCACGACTCGTGATGCAATATCATGCCGTAAGTATAGATATATCTTCATGGTTTCTCAAGTCATCACGACTCATGATGATATGTCACGACCCATAACTCGGGCACTGAATAGTTCTACAAATTGATTTATTCTTATCTCATGGCCCATTATGCTCTTCATGGCCCGTGATCATGAATCTTTAGTACTTAGCCACTGCTGCCAAGGTCGTTATAAGTTGTGACATTCCATGATATCTGCCTTCACGACCCGTAACATGATGTAACAGCCCGTGAAGTATCTGATGGTCGAAATGGTTATTCTGTAAGAATCGTGATATGATCATCTCGGTCGTGATATCATTCCTGTGATGAATCATCCGGCCCATAATGATCTGAGTTGAAGTTGTGATGCCTATAAAGGTCATGATGAGTGCGTAACGACCCGTGATGGACTTCTCTTTGGTAGATTTCACTTCACCATAACCCATAATGGTCTGTCACGACCCGTGATGGATCCTGATTGTTGATTTCTTCTTCCTGAATAAGTTCATTTTCGGTGTAGGGTCCATTTCAGCCTTCTCCAAGTGATTTCCTATAAAATAACACCAAACACGAGTAGATTTTGGATTTGAAACAATATGAACACATAAAGATACAAACAGATGCATGCTATGTGAAAATGACTCAAAATCAATGCCTAATACAAACTCTAAAATATGTTGTAAAATGTATTCATCAAAGTTCCAGCTCAACATCTTGACAACTTCAAAAAGATCTATGGTACTTTATAATTTAATAATGTACCTGATAAAGCAATCTATATGAGTCTCTTTACTTTCTCCTTAAGATGGAAAGCAAAATTATGGTGAAAAACCTTGAAACCTAAAGAAATGGCCACTTGGGACATCTTAGTACAAAACTTCTTAGCTAAATCTTTCCCTCCTAGCAAGATTGCACAGTGATAAAGGAAATCTACAACTTCTGTCAACTAATATGAAGAATTTATATGAAGCATGGTAAGTATTCCAATTCTAGTTTCATCATGTCCTCATCATGGGTATGAAAGATGTCAATTACTAAATCATTTCCATTTAGGATTGAACTACCCTACATACGCCTAGATAATGCTGTTGGTGGTGTCTTTGCTAGTACAAATATAGATGAAGCCTATAGATTGATTGAGAAACTGGTAAAAAATCATCGTTATCTAATACATGAAAGAACAAAAAAGCCAACGAAGAAAAAACCAGCTGAAGACATAAGCTCAATCTCATCTAGAGTTGAGGAGGTTGTGCAAAAGGCATTATGGAAACTTAATTTAACTTCTCATATTAATATGATGCAGACTTCTGAAGTTAAGTGTGATGTTTGTGAAAATCCTGGACGCAATGCAAAATCATACATCTTTCAGCCCAACAGTATGAGCAGCAAATGGATCAAGCCAATGAATTTGGCTTTTATGCTTCTAAACCTTCATACGAAACATATACCCTTGATAACAGAAATCACTTATTCCTTTTATGCAAGGAAATCATTATCAGAATGCTCTAGCTCATAACCCAAATCGACAACTAGAATTCTGCCAAGACAATCTCAACTCATGCTCTTAGGACCAGAGTCTTCAAAGCCCAAACTAGAACCCATGATCTAAGAGATGATGAGGAAACAAAAAGAGTGCTGATGTGGTACTTCTAGAGTTCAATCAAAATCAAGTTGAGATACATATATTCAAGCAAGGTTGTGACAATGTAAATGCAAGATTGTGATAATAATAAACAATCAGTGGATAACATCATGAATACTGCAAGTATACTAATCGTGTGTAGTACTTAGGGTATCAAATCCACAAGGAAGCGAAATCCATTATCAGGAATTAATCACTCAAAACTAGTCTTAACCTAGCGAAAGTGATAACAATGATCTAGAGGAAACTAAAATGCAAATTAACTAATTTTTTAGGGTTTTCAAATGATTACAAAAATGAACTTAGATAACTAAAGACTAAACAAATCACGACTATGCAAGTAAGACATATAACAAATATGTGAAGGAACTTTAGAGTTAGTAAGTTTCTGGGATGCCAGATTGGATTATCGTTGACATGCATGGTTTGTATACTAAATCATGTTTCAATGAAGAGAGGAATCATGTATTTATTTTCAAGGGATATCAATCATAATCTCCCCGCAGTCACACTGTGAAGAACAAGAAAGAATCCTGAAATCTAGTCTAGGTGAGTTTAATGGTTTTCTACTAGGTTGAGGGTCTTTCAGCATATAATTCTGTATCACAAGTCTGCAGAACCTATGATGGAGCACGCCATCGGACTATGTGAGAGCAAGATGTGATGAAATCTCTCAACAATTATTTTCAGATGGATTAGGAACACTTCTGGGTATGATTTTCCTTAACAGATCAATCAACTATTCTAATGACGTTAACCTAAGAATCACTCCTTAATTATTTTACTTCTCAGATTTATATCACATAATGAAATCAATATTATTCCTAGACTATCAAATTACCCTTAATGTGTTAACCTAACAGACCACACCCTGCTATGTCCTTAAGGATCAAAGCAACATGTCATGAATTGCAAAACGAGTTAATGGCACTGTTGATGCACGTCGTGTAACGAGTCAGGTTGTAACAGAAAAAATCCAATTGTGAAACATGTTGTGGCTGCTCTAATGACACCCGATTATTACAAAGGCAAGTTTTAAAATTTATAAAACACCAAATTACACAACTACTGCTTCCACAAGCGCATGGGTAGTTGTAGCACTTTGAGGTCGATCCACCAGACTGGTCAACTAGGTTTCTAGGATGATTCCTAACTCAACTATACTAGACTGAGGAGAAAATCTTGTTGGTTGGGTTTGCTTTTTGGTTTTCTAAATACGAGAATGTAAACATAGAAGATATCAATGATGAAAGTATTTCCAAGGAAAAGTTCCACCCTAGGCTCATCTGTAGTTGTCAAATATTAAAAATGTATGAATCGAATCTATAAAGAGTTCAAAGAACAAAATCATGTAGCAATTCACTGCTCACTGATCTAATCCAAGAACTCACTCTTCTAAGTCTTAGATTGATCGAGGAAGTTATCTAGGGGAAGATCCACTATCATCACAAGAATATCCCTTGAAATCATTTAAAAATGATACGCTCAAATCAATCTGTTGAGTCGTCACAACCGGTCGTCACAAGCTATCAAGTTTCCTCTTGTTACGCCAAATTCCTATGCACACAACCCTAGACGATCTCGCCAAGGCTTGATCCATGTGAGGATGTACAGTCAAGGACTAGGTTGATGGCGAATTCAACATATGGATCATCACAATCAATTGTCACTGACGACCACTCCTCGTCGTGACAAATTCCTCGGTCACGCGACCTTGGGCAATCTCGGTCAAGGGTAATCCCAATTAAAGAGTTGCTACCGAGACTATTGATGGCTTCTAATCCTTCCCGAAAATGCACATCAATTGGCCTTCTTGATGTGGGATGATGCATCGCATGAGGTGTATATTTTTAGGTCATTTTTAGTTGAGATTCATACCGTTTCTACACCTTTTTGTGAAGCTTGAGTCCCATTTATTTGCTAAGTTCCAATTTTTATCAAGAATGCACCTTTATGAGCTTAACATTGTCATTCTATACGTTTAGGACGTTTTGATGCTGCTTTGACCTTCTATTTCAGGGACTTCAGAAGACGAAGCTTCACACCTCCACTAATATAGATCACAACCCTGCACGAGGGAATCGCCTGACAACAGAAGATGCCAAAAATGGAAAGGGATCTACTAGCTCCTAATTGTTAGTACATAACATACAAATCAAAATGGAATAATTTAGGGCTGGACAGAAGGACACCTGTCACATGGAAGCCATAAGTATAAAAGGACTAGTTAAGGCAAGAGAAGGCATCTTCCGAAGGCGAATCATTCTATCTTCATATCGTGCACCTGTCATTCCACCATCGCCGGAAGGAGATCATCTACCATACCTGGACGACGTCGCCGGAGAAGACGGCGCACAACATCGACGTTACCTGGGATCGACAATAGGAAACAATGAGAACTTCTAAACATTATTCTCTTCGTTATTCGATGAACATGTGCTGTAACTAATAGGATAATCTAGAGTTAGCAGTAGGAGATGATGGATTTGGATTTCTATCTTGGTTTCTGAACTTGCTTGAACTATTTCTGGTTTTCGTATTCTATAGACTCAACTTTTGGTTTCGTTAATGGATCGATTATAGTGAAGAGTTTTGGTTTTCCTGGGATTGGATGCAACTGACTCTCGATTTGATCTTTTCTCTTGATATTCGTGTTCTTCGTCGGACGACACGTCCTTGATCGGAGGCGTTCGTGGAGACAAGAGGTTGCAGTACTTTTGTATCTGAAGAACTGTGTTTGAGCCACAATCATCAGCGAGTTCACACCCTTGCAACCATAAGGAACCCTTCTTACTACCCTTAGTGTTTAGGATGTTGGAGGACTGACCATCCCACTCGTCTACACACAGTTGTATGGCGCGCTCCATCACTGGGTCTGCAGCCCTGTGATGCAAGAATTGTATGCCGAAAGACCCTCAGTTCGGTAGCCACCACTCGACTATCTTAGATAGGTTCCAAGACTTCTTCATAATTCTGGCTGCGTGACTCCAGGGGGAGAGCGATTTAGATCTCTTGAAAAGCAATCCGTGATTACTCTCTTCACTGAAACCAGATTTAGTATTTTAAACCTTATGTGTCAATGTTGATCCAATACGCCATCTCCAAAATCTACTTGCTCTAGAGTTCCTTCATACCACTGCTGTTATCTTATCTGCGTATCGTGATTCACAATTATCTTATCTTATTTTCGCAATCATATTAAGAACCCATAAAAAATAAATAATACGTATTTCTATTCTTAGTCTAGATCTACACCATCGATATTGTTATTTTTGGTTTGTGTTGGATGTTATTTCCTGAACATTGCTTTCCCCTCCATGTGGATTCGATACCCTACGTACTATACATAATGTTCTATATACTTGGAGAATATGTTGTGTTGTCTAGGATTTTTTAAAACCTGATCCCGTCTATTGAGATTTCACAGTCTTGCACTTGAGCTATGAGACCCCTACTCTTAGGTTGTGCTAACCCGATTTTGAATATCACACTAGACCGCACACATCAAGTTTTTGGCACCGTTGCCGGGGAAGCAATAGCCAATTTTAGAAAATTTTCATTCGACTGTGTATATTGTAGGATTTGGATGGAACCAAGAGGGGGAGGGGTGAATTGGTGTATTAAAGATTTTTCTTCTTTTACTCTTGTTAAACTTGATTAGTTATATTAGCGGAAGCATACCCATACAAATATAAACAAGTAGAAGAGGAAGAGAACAAAAAGCACAAACACGCAAACATAGAGGTTTGTTGACGAGGTTCGGCCGAACTCCTGGCCTACGTCCCCGCTCCGATCTTCTCGAACTTGAGACCTCCAGAGATCACTGAACTCCTTCTTCAAGGGCGAAGGCTTCCTTACAACTTCTCGTTTCTTTTCTAGAGGACAAGGAGACAACCTCTTACAGTTCGCTCACAAACTCACAATCCCTTCTATCCTAGATTCTTCACTCGAATCGTAGAAGGGGAACTAAGGCTTTGTTTCGCTCAAGCTCTCACTGAATATTTTGTCAA
>LTAE01009379.1:0-25931 GCA_001647135.1 Pontederia paniculata
GCGAGATTCCTTCCTTTTGGCATAAGATGATATGGAGGTCAATAGCCCTATGTTCTCTACATTGTTTGGCTTTAAAATCTACCTTATATACGTCATACATTCATGTAGAACATCTATTTCGAATTAATCCAAAGAAAATCCTTCCTAGGGCATCAATATCATCTATTCCTCATGAAGACTCTAAAACCAGAATCCATAACATGTAATCATCATCTCAAATCCATCATAACACGATAAAATCCTAGCATGCATCGATCTATCATGAAAAACCTAATCTAAGGGATCCGCCGTGTTACATACCTTTTTCCTGTTGAATCTTCCTTTTCTTTTCTCCTGGATCTAATTTCTTCCTCGTTCTTCGTGTGATGTCTCAATAATTTTAGTAAAATATATTTTGTCACAATTTCTTTTAAGTTGGTTAGTAATTACCATAAATCTTAAAAAATAATCGAAAATTATTTTGAAATCCTTCGTATGTAAAGCTTCAAATTCACCACGAAGTGTTTGAAGACGTACATTTTTTTATTTTATATCTTATTTTGTTTAAGTTATTAAGATTCTTCCGAGCCTCTTTAGACGAAGTGGCACATAAAATATTTTCAAAGGTAATATCATCTATAGTAAATAAAGTTGCGTTCACTGCATTGTCATTGCACATTATCTGGCAATATACATTCCCTATCAAAAAGATTGCCACTTATTAAATTACCGGTAATGTACATTACCTTGTTTAGTATATATAGGTAATGTGTCTGACAATCTTTATTATTTTATTTCTTATATAAGATAATTAATAAATAATATATATTTTTTACTAAAATACCCTTGAAAGAAATAGTTATGTTTACAAATTTATATAAATTTAATTGAATTAGTTGAACTTGAATCACAAACATATATCCTAAAATAAAAAAAAAATATAAGTGATATATAATTTTCTAAAACTGATATAGAAAATTAATAATAATTATTCTAAATGTTTATTATATTTTAATAATTAATGATAAATTATTTATTATTTATAATATATTAATAATCTATTATAGTTAATTAATAATATTAATGTTAAAATTAGTATAAATAATAATAATTTATAAAATTAATAATAATTATTCTAAATGTTTATTATATTTTAATAATTAATGATAAATTATTTATTATTTATAATATATTAATAATCTATTATAGTTAATTAATAATATTAATGTTAAAATTAGTATAAATAATAATAATTTATTTAATAATAATGATAAAAATAAAAATATTAGTATAGTAATTAATAATTATTATACTAATTAATAAAATATTATATTAATTTAATTTGATTATTTTTATCATCTATTTAAATAAAATTTTAAAAGACGAATGTGAAAAGAAAATTATAGGAGATTGCCACTTGAGTGACAATCTGGATTGCCCTCTCTCCCATGGGCAATCCGAATTGCCACTTCACAAGCAATCTGCATTGTTTATCAACATAGATTACCTACAAAATTAAAACAAGTGAACGAGATAATGTGATAGGCCCAGGTAATTTAATACAACATTACCAGCAATGAAAAGATTACCTCTACAGAAACGCCCCCTAAGAGAGATATCTTTCTTCCTCGTTTTCTTTAATTTTTTTTGAGCTTGAGTTAAGATCATTTCGTCTCTACCTCGATGTAGTCTTTCTCAATAATATCTTATAAGTCATATAAGTACATAAAATACCTTCATCTTGATATATTAATGATCAAAACTCTTTTTGTCGAGTTATGGCATAAAAAAGAAAACACATCTTAAGCTATCTTTTTAATAATATTTGGAAAAAAAGAGTGTGTAGCATATTTGTGTGTTGCACAATAGCACACAAATTATACTATTAAATTTTAATTGATGTTGCCGAAATGATTCTTTATTAATTTTAATAAAATCTTATATGCACGAGAATGATTCAATTTTAATTTTTAGTTTAACATATTATATTTTCATTTTTATTTACATCTCAAACTTTGAATCAAGAAATAATAAAATAAAATTAATAAACTCATTTCTAAATGATTGGACGGAATTCATAGACTAATATATCAATTAAATTATTTAAAAATAAAAAAAATAAATTTTATATTAAAATTTAAATAATTCATTTAGAGTGTGTTTGGTTTGGTATAATTTGTGGTAATTGGAATTTCAATTACCGTAAATACAATTCTCGTGTTTGGTTGATGTAAACATGACTACACCAAATAATTATATTTATTGCATAAAAAATTATGTCGAAAATGCAATTACATGTAAATGTATTTACATAAAAAAATAAAAATAAGAAAAATACAAAATAAAAATAAAAAAAATAATTTGAAAGTTCACATATATTTTATTTAATTATTGTTATATGATAATATTTTATTCTAATTAAATATATACATTAAATATAATTTTTCTTTTAAAATTTTATTTCCGTCTATTCAAACTTAGAAAAAATAATTTTTATAAATACAAATCATATCAAAATTTTTAATTATAATTATTTATATTTTAAAATTACAATTATGTCAATTTAAGCTAGTAAAGACACATATGAATTTGGGCCTTTTTTTTAATGGCCCACGCAGTTTCGTTTCTAACACTGTCATGCTCGATACCTAGACGCTGAGATCCCCATCGCCGTCGACGTTGTTCCCCTGGCCGCCCATTACCGATTGTTCCTTCTCTCTACTGTCTAATCTGTTCAAGCCACTCGTGAGCTACACTTCCTTTTTTTTTTTTCTTTCGCTTTTCCTTGTGTTCGTTGTAGATTTTTATTATGCTTGGAATTTTTCTAGGGTTTAGGGTTCCTGCAGCGGCGACGGCGCCGACGCATGTCTGCTCTCCAGTTCGATGTAAGCAAGCTCCCCTTTGTCATCTGCTTCTTCTCATCCTTCAATCTGACCTCTGCTCGGAATCATTCCAGTCCAGTAATGAACTTGCTCGTTATCCCCTTTGTTTTGGATTTATTTCTGAATGCTTTCCTTACTCAAAAGGACATGATCAGCAGAATTTGGGGGTTTGCATCTTAGTCTTAACTTTGATTGGTACATAAGTTTAGAATGCATAGTCTTTTTCAGAAAGAAAAAGTTTAGAATGCATAGTGGCTTCAACTTTGGTTTTCCACTCGTTGCTGTGTTAACGCAGGCCGCAATGCCATCTGATTGGCTATTCTTTTAATTTCAGCGCTAAACTGATTTAGCTTTAAACACATATATACATATACAAAGGGAAAGAAACATGTTCTTTTGTGTTAGGAGAGTTGATGCTTCTATTTGATGTCTTTTGTTTTAGTTTAAAACTAAATGTTAGCAGCAATGCTTCTCTGGTGCAAGATTCACGGTGAATAGTTGCAGAGGAAGAACATGGCTCTACGAGGTGTTTGGCAACTTCAGAAATTGGTAGTAAGTTATTGTGATTGGGGAGGCAGTAGCAGAGGAATCAGGTACACACTATTTTTCATTATGTCGTCATTTTGTTACACAGTTGCTATTGTTTTAGGTAATTTCATTAAACCGAAGTTGGCTAACAACAACAAATCTTTTGATGAAATTTTAGAGTAGCTTATTATTAGTTTATAATATTCAACAGGCAAAGACGGACCTATGAAATTCTTTTTGTATACAGGCATATCCAGGAGCTCAAACTTAACGTGTGTAAACTGATTTTTTTTAAAAAGTAATGTCAAAATAAAATAAATAACACAATTAATCTAGAAACTCTCACTTACCCAACTAATCAAGGATTTGGCTAACATTGTTGCCCCCCCGCATGAGCAAATCTACACTCCTGCTGAGTGATAATGTGCTAAAGCATCTTAGAAATGTTGTATAATTTTGGTATGGTTAACTTATTGTCACTATTGTATAATTTTGGTACGGTTAACTTATTGTCAATACTATCAAATTCATCTTTTTCAAAATAATACTCATGAAAGAATCTTCTATTTAGCTTTTCAATCTATGTTTCATAATCTTCATCAGATAGAAGATTTTCTCCATAGTTGTAGTCATGACAAGCTAAATCAGAATTGATAGTGATGCCAATAAATTGAAGTAAGTGATTGTTAGTTATTAAAATTGAATTAATTGAAGCAAATATATGATTTTAATTTTATTCATCGATGATGACCTTTTTTTTCTTTTGAGAATTCACGGATGGTTACCCTGTATAACCATCCATGGATATATTATTGACTGAAGGTACAATTGCAGAATTATGTCATAAAATAAAATCAACCCCTTGTCCATTCCCTCACCATACTATTCGCCAATGCGATAATGTTATTACATAATATCTCTTCCCCCGAATATACACCCATTACGTTGGGACCATATGGCCCACAGAAAAGCTAAAGGAAAATCACGACGTAGTCTTGGAATATAGACTTGCATTTGTAAGTTTTGACCGCCAAAATGAAAACTTCTCCAAAAAACTGGAGACGACCGAACATCTAACCATGGTAAATCAGGTTTGCTTCACACTTCTTTTGCCTCTGAACATAAAAAAAAACAGATGGTTTGTATCTTCTGTTGAATCACAAAAAACACAATAGTTGTTTGCCCCTTTCATCCATCTAAATATACGACGACGTTTGGGAGTCTGGACCTGCTTAGTAGCCAAGCAAAGATTTTTATTCGTCTTTGTGATTTAGTCTGCCATATCAGGTTGCAGTCAGTGCACATCTCAATATCATTTAGGCAATTATCTTTTGTCAGCAGAGTATACACATTCGGAATTGAGAATTGTCCAGCATTCCATAGCCAAGCATCATGTCAGTTTTGATATGGCATGATATCTTCTAATCTGCCTAGTAGGAGAAGGAATTTTTCAAGCTGCTGACTGATAGGTTTGAAAGGAATTGGGGTGTCCAAGCTCCATTTGAGAGCAGTGAGTATGACCAATAGTCTGCCACCCTGGCAGATCTATCCTCGACTATCGCAAATAGCTTGGGAAAGATGACGGAGAGGGGTTCAGTTGTAGGCCAAGGATCCTTCCAACACCTGAAGTTAGTACCCAAGCCCAAGGATGCTAAAAGAAAAGGCTGAACACGAGCCATAACGTTTGTCATTTCTTTCTAAAAGGTGCATCCTGCATGTGCATCAGACATCCTTTCATCCCAAGCTATTGAATGACCATAACATGTTATCACAGAGGACCAAGCATCATCTCTCATTATCTGAACTACCCATTTAGATAGAAGTGCATCCTTCATGTTCACAAGGTTTTGTATACCTAGCCCACCCTCTGATATTGGCCTGCACACATCCTCCCATGCCACTAGATTCATGACACGGTCAATGGAGTTTGAATGCTGCCATAGAAATCTCCATTGGGGTGCGTCTATGCGAAGGATCACCTTTTTTCGCATTTTGAACATTGACATATAATAAACTGGTAATGCCGATAGAACAAAATTAATCTAAACTAGTCTCCCGCCTCTAAATAGCGCTTTAGCGCACCACCCTTGCAGCCTACGCTCCACCAGTTCCAAATCATGACATGTTAACTTTAAGATGCTTACAAGTAGTCAATCTTCTATCTTTTAAAAAAAAAAGTAGTCAATCTTCTACCTTTTAACAATATTAATCATTTTAAATTAGAGCTTTAATTTAGACAGTCAATCAATTAAGATTGTATGGAGTTATCAACTTCAAAAATATAAAACTCATAAATGACACACACATATATGTATATGTATATATATATATATAAATCATAAGTTATAAAATCAATCTTTATTTTAGATTTCACTCTCAACACCATAAAAAGGGACTTCCATTTGTGGGAAGACCTATGGTTGGTTGAAGAACCTCTTTTTATATGTTTCCCGAGACTTTACGCACTGGTGGAGGAGAAAAATGTGGTTACGATGAACTATTGGGATGGCAATCTTTTATGTAATGGGGTGTGGACCCCGCACTTTGCTGCCCCACTCTCAGACAACAGGCTAGAGGAGTTTATCCTATTACTTGAGAGGCTTGAGACTCATCACATTGACCATATGAAGTAGGATGGATGGAATTAGAAGAATGGACAATTTTCAGTAAGAGAAGTAAACAAAATGTTGAGCAGTAACATCCTACTTTTAGATGTTGACTTGAGTATGGATTGTCGCTTCATTTGGCATCTCAAAATACTAACAAAGATCAAGGTGTTCTTGTGGCTGCTTAGAAGGAAACGACTACCAGCAATGAGATGGAATCCTGGGGTGTGCACCACATGTGTTTTCTGTGAAGACCCTATGGAAAACATTGAACATCTATTTTTTGAATGTGAAATAGCAAGGAGGGTGTGCCAGGAATCTGATTGCTCATGGGTTAATAGCAGCTCGTCGATAGCCTTTTGGAGTTCATTCTGATTTGATGGAGCCCCTCAAAACACTCATCCCTATATGTCAAGGGGACGCAGAACAACGCCAGTGGCTTACTTATGGTCGATTTGGTGCCAACGTAATTCTTGCATTTTTAGAGGTGAACGGTGCTACGTCGAAAAAATTATTGGCATGGCAAAATGTATGTTGCGGAATTGGGCGAACCACCTCTTGTAATCTTTGAATGTAATTTTTAGAGCTACATATAAATAATAATAACGGATAGGTGCACCTGTCACATATCCTTTTCTTTTTTAAAAAAAAATCTTTGTTTTAGATTGTGAATGGATAATAATAAACTTTATAATTGCAACATAAAAAAAGTTTTGTAAATTAAAGAGTCACGAGAGATTAATTTTTATATCTAAGTAGGATGATGAGATGCTAAATTTGCAACTCTTCTTTTGAATTTTTTTAAGAGAATTGAATCAGATTCAAAGGAAAACATTATTAATTGTTAAATTTTAGTATTGGAAGATTAATTAGTGAAAAACTATAAGATTTCAAATCAAAAGAGGAGATTTGATGGGTCAATTTAATTCACAAATATTAATATATAATAGTAGTTGTTACTTATCTAATGAAACTAATAATAAAATTTAATGGAACCCCATCAAATGACATGTATATTCGCCTCTGGCTCTACCAGACATGTTCGTTTAAGGACTTCACAAATATAGGAAACATTTTTAGTCCATTAAGATTTACATATGCTTTTATGTCTTCTTTGGGTTCTTTAAGGTTTTATTTGTTCCGTAAAACATTTTCCTAAAAAATCTTTTTTGTGTTTTTTGTAAACAGGGAAAGTATGATAAACAAACATATTTTATGGTTATCATAAAAATCCTATTGGAACTTAGATATTGATTTGCTAATAGCATATTTTCCCTAAAGTGGGTTCAAAGTCTCCATCACTGGGAATTTTGTTTTCGTATCCATAAAAGGGGTAAAATGAACTCAGGGTAACATTGATTGCCTCTCTCTCTCTATCATACACAATCAAACAAAGAAAAATAAATAAACATTTTTTGTAAAACATTTTGTTACAAACTTTATTTTTTCTGCAGAAATTTCCGCGCGCCAAACAAATCAACATTAGTGTGCATATTTTGTCTGAGAAGGAAATCTAAAAACATAATTAACATTACTGAACTTGAAGCTTATCATGCCAATGCTTGTGCTGTTATAATGATCCCCCGCTAATGACTTTTGTTCTGCGTATTTGTCAAGTAACATCTCATTTGTACAAGTGCCCAATTAGTATATCGATCGAGCTTATGGTTAATCCATGTATATTTATACGTTTAGATTCCTAGGGTCTGGTTTGGTACTAATGAGAAGCAGAATTGGTTTAAAACAATATTTCACTCATGCAACATCTGAATCAGTTGCTAGATCTGAATCAGTTGCTAGATGGGTGTTAAAACATTATTATTATCTTCTCAAAAAAACATTATTATTATGACGACAGTGTTTATCATCATCTCTCATTGTGTTTGAAACTGTATATATTTATCAAGAATCATGCCATTTATCACTTTGTATATTTTCTTTTCATTCTGAAACCCAAGGATTTCTTAATGATAATGTCAAAGTCATCTGCTTATTGTGGATTATATAATCTTTTATTCTTTTACATTAGTAGTAGTTGATTCCTGTCCTGTTCTGGTCAAACTTTCTTATTAATTTTTATCAATAGATTAAAACACTTGTTCTTTCCTTTTTGTACCTTTCAAAGAATATTTAATAACACTATACGCCTGTCCATCAATAATACATCAACATGAAAAATATCCCATAAAATAATCCATATAGTTAATGTTGTTAGCTTCCAATTTGAAGAACCTCTCTTCTTTAGAATGCCAAGACATGTGAAGTCATTGACTAGGAGGCATGAAGTTATTTCTTAAGTTTTAAGAATTGTTTCCTTGAGAATTCTTTAGATTAAGTGTTGTTTGAAATGTATGGAAATTTTTCTTAAATGATATAACATGATATTATCTATCTTTAATCTTGCAGTAAGTCATTGTAATGTGGTTCTTCTTGATTATAGTACAAAATATATTCAATGCTACCAACCATATCTTAGATGAATTAGTTGGGATTTTGATTCTTCTCTGTAGAGGTCAAAGTTTCAAGTCTTATTTTTGGAGGCTATTCTATCCTACTTCTTGTTTAGGTCGTAAGACATCCTTACTTTGTAACATCTAGAGAAGTGTGTTTAATTATGTTTCTTTCGTCATAGTTCATCTGAAAAAAATATTTATTTTGCTGCTTTCTTTATTCTTTAATTTTAATTAATGACATTTCTAAGGATAACCAGCGGTATGAATGCAGGGCCTTTATGGAAACTCATTTGCCTACATTTAAGGAAAAGAATCCTCAGCTAGATATAGTGAGTGAGCTCATTCGTGGTCAGCATCCTCATTTGAAGGCATTCTATAGTAAGAGCATTTACCTTGGCACTTGTATATGCACGAGTCTACTTGTTCAGTATTGGAAATTTCTGATGTTTAGTTAGAGCATAAAAGAAAAAGGTTATTTCCTCCTACATTTCTTGGACTATAACTTTTTTCCGCATCTAATCGTAAATAATGAATTTACAAATTTTACTCTCTAAACTAATGCCACAATTTGACACTTTACGTTAAGTTCTAAAAAAAGTTATGTTAACTAACTTTTTTGATAATTATGAAAAGTCAATTATACCCTTACTCTTTTAATATATGAAAAAAATATTAAAAGGAACAAAAAATAACAACATGAGCACAATATTTCCGATTGTTAATTATTTGTAGGTATTTTCGTCATATTAATTTTTCTATTTTTAAAATATTCTGTTTTAATAAGAGAGTAAGGGTAAAACTGAAATTTTTAATTATTAAAAACATAACAATTTTTTTTATGGAACTTTATGGGAGGACCTAAGTGTCAAATTTAGATAAGTTTAGGGACTAGAGTTTGCAAATTTATAGTTTAGAGTTATGTTGTGGAAATAAGTTATAGTGTAAGGTGGGGTGTCAAAGGAAATACAACAAACAACAACAACAAAGCCTTATCCCACTAGGTGGGGTCGGCTACATGGATCATACGATGCCATTGCGCTCGTTGATCCACGTTCATGAGATTCGACGAGGTTTTACGTTG
Source organism: Pontederia paniculata (assembly GCA_001647135.1). Taxonomy (NCBI): domain Eukaryota; kingdom Viridiplantae; phylum Streptophyta; class Magnoliopsida; order Commelinales; family Pontederiaceae; genus Pontederia; species Pontederia paniculata. Next base: position 9,530 of record LTAE01009379.1, read on the forward strand.
GCTGTCGAGGCCTAACACAACCCTCCTCCTTTATCCGGGCTTGGGACCGGCTATAAACATAGGCGGAGTTTGTCAAAGGAAATAACCCAAAAGAAAAATATCTGAAACAAAACCAATAATTTGTTGGCCCTCAATGCTTACCGTGCTTTATGCTGAAGGATGTGGCAGTGATATTTAATTTATTCATATCTCAACTGTCAAAATTTGAGGCCCTAGTTTTGAAGAATTCAGGATAGTTTTTACATTTTATCCGAAGCTTTTATATTTTTTCTTTGTTATGAAATTTTCAAATGCTAAAAATCTAGAGAGGTAGCTTCACTCTCCATGAAGCTAAAACCTGTGAAGGCACCTGCTTCCATGATTATGCCAGTTGATAGACAGGTTAGATGTGTTAAATCCTGAGAGACCAACTGAAATGGGAATCAATTATGCATTGAATTAACATCATTAGAAAGTAGTACTGTGTCGATTTTTACAAACGAAGTCCTACTTGCATCTGTATTCCATGGTAAAATTAAGGTGATAACGCACATTTTGTAGCTCTCTTTTTTTCTGTAAAGTAGACAGGTGCAGTAAGTTTCATTATATAGTTACTCACAAAAAAGTTTCTTGATAAATGGGAAATGTTGCTTATGTTTTGTTTGGGATCCCTTTAATGCCACTCAAATCTTAATGTCACTCCTTGTATGGCCATTTTACTTTTATTTTATATAATTTCTATATACCATAAATTTATGCTAAAGATAAATGACAAAATAGTCTTTGAAGGAGCGACATTAACGATTTGGGAGTGGCAGTAAGCACTCGCTTTGTTTGTAATATGCTTACATTCATGATGTGCAGAGAATCACAATGACCGAGTGGTTTGTGTAAAAAATTTTACACCAGAAGACGTACTGCTGCATGCGACAAGATTAAGGAATGCATTAGGAAGGAAAGTTATCAAGCTGAGGACGAGGCATGTCACTAAACATCCCTCTGTTCAAGGGACATGGAATACCGGACTTAAGTTCTGAATGTAAAATGCTTAGGTACTATTTGCTTCTCGATTCACTTAGTAGTAGTATGATGATTTGTATGTCAAACAAGTTTAATTATGATATTTACAAAACTGATTATATATTTCTGATTCATTACAGCGGTCCTATCTTGAATATTTCACTTGGAAAATTCATCCATAATTCACACAGCAGCCAACCGCATGCCACAGAATGCATTCTGCTATAATTGCTTTTATTTTGAATCATGTCAAGCTAAGGACATTGGAACTTGTGTTATCACTTCAATGAAATAATCTTGGATCTTTTCTATTCTCTCATGCTTCAGTTGATTCGGGAGTAAATACTGTTGTTCAATCTGGTGTCAATGCTGCTACCTTATCTCTTGTTCTACTATTCCGTATACTGGCTTCTCTGAAGATCCCAACACTTTTAAGGCAGCTCTTCCTTTTCTTTTTGCTGCATTTAGTTCCCTTGATAGCGTTTGGATGAAAAACTTTGGGTTCTTCGATATGAGAACTCAAAAATATAAAATTATTTTTAAATAAATAAATTAATTATAAATAAAATAATAATATTAATTTGAGATATAATTTTTTTAAATTTTTTAATAATAATATAATATATAAAATATTTTAGAATTATATTATTAACTTAGATAAAATTAAAATATAATATTTAAAATAAATGTTAATAATTTAAATTAGAAGGTATTGAGTTAATAATTTTAAATAAATATTAATAATCTTAATAAATGTTAATAATTTTAATAAATATTAAAAATCTTAATAAATGTTAATAATTTTAGACGTTAATAATAAATGTTAAACATCTTAAAAGTATTCAATAAAAATTTAAAAGGAATATGTAGCATACTTATATAGAAAGTAATGTACAAATGAACAATGTTCAATTTTTTTTATATAAAGTGTCGTTACTTCTGATGCGCCACGTGTATTATACTAAAAGTGTGCTACACTTCTTGCCCCCAAATTAAAAACATTAGTAAACATCAAAATAAACATTAATAATCTTAATAAATATTGATAATTTAAAATAAGTGTTAATAATTTAATATATAAAATATTTTGTTGAATTTAAATAGAAATGCTTTCAAAATTATATTATTGAATTGGTATAAATTAAAACTAACATTTAAACATTGATAATTTAAATTAAAACAACAAGATAATATATGAAATATTTTGTTAAATTTACATTAAAAAAATAAGAATTATAATATAAAATTAAGATTTAATATTTAAGATGAAATGTTAATAATTTAATTGAAAAAGTAAAGTTAAAACAAATTAAAAAGGAAATGAAGAAAGAGCGTGAGGGTATTTCACATAAATGAAAAAAAATGTCATATCAACAACAAAAAAGAATGAAAAAAAATGGAGCTCTAGTGAAAGTACAAGTAAGAACTTAGGTCATCAGAATTGGGGTCAAGTGAATCCAAATTCTGCTGATCCGATTTCACCTCAAATTTCATCAAACGATTTGGGCTTGGCGAAACTCGCTGGAATGACATAGCTCTCCCTTAAATTTACTGTCAAATCACAAGTGTGGTATTTCACATTTGTTAGGAGAAAACTAATCAATCTCCTGGCTTTCATCTATTGTCCCATACGAACTTGCTGTCAGCTACAACCGAATTGATTTGTTATTTTTTTCCCATTTTTTTTAACTGGAGGACAATAAATATAATGATCACTATCGGACCTATGCAGTATCTTTAAGCTCACTCTTTTCATTTCCAAGTTCAAACTTTGATTGATAACTGTCCTTCATTTCATAAATACCGTACGTACGTATACCTCCTCTCTCAATTTTATTTTATCTTTTCTTCGTCCAATTGCACTTTTTATCTTAAGCCAATAATTGAAAAAAAAAATATTTAAAACCTTTTGAGATAATAAGAGATTTGTCAAGAACAGTAACTTAAAATGATATCATTTAACACTAAATTTGTTTTTTAAAATAGTAATATAGGTTAAAATATAATTGAATAAATAGAAGATAAATTTAAAAGGATTTGAATAACCTTTTAAAAAAGTAAATAGATATTTTTATAGGGACAACTACTTTGGAAAGAACTCGTAGTTCAAGGAAAGTTGTTCAAAAAAGTCATCTAAATATTAGAACATAGACACTAACGTCCCGTTTGGCAAAATCCAAAAAAAAACTACAGAAATAAAAAGACCATAGAAATGCACTTTTGCAAAAGTGTCTTTTTGTAGTTTTATACACTATAGTTTTATTTTCATATATGTATTTGAAAAGTTCAACATTGAAAATTTAATATTTATGGCAGCATAACATAATAACTCAAAAGACATTTCTTATTTATTTTACTTTAAGGTTAAACATTTAAATTTTTTGATTATTTTTTTTTAAATTAGTCGCCATATAATTGTCCAATTTTTTATATTTTTTTAAAAAGTCATTATATAAGCTAGCAAATATTTAACAAGAATCAAATTAAAATGTATGAATGAAACAAACTTATCATATAAATCTAATAGAAACAAAATTTAAATCTTCCATATGTATTGCTCCAATTTTTTTTAACTTAGAATATATATGACTTATTACAATTTAAAATTAATAATATTTAAAAATAAATTTCTTATAATCTTTAGTTCTATTTAATTTTAGTTCAGTTGTTTTGCTTTTTTTATTCTTGAAGCATTTAAATTCGATGTTGAGAAGGAAATAAAAAACTTATCATATAAATCTAATAGAAACAAAATTTAAATCTGCCATATGTAAATTTTAACTTTACTCCATTTTTTAACTTATAATTATACATATACGATCTTCATATGACTTATTACAATTTAAATTTAATAATCTTTAAAACTAAATTTCATATAATCTTTAGTTCTATTTAATTTTTGCAGTTATTTTTCTTTTTTATTCTTGAAGCATTTAAATTCGATGTTGAGAAGGAAATAACAAAATATAATAATTTACCCATGCATGCCATAGGAGGAAAAAATATGAAGTTGGGCCTCATTTTTAATTTCCATGGTATTGAGGTTATTCCATGGGTTAGGAGCCAACAAAATTTCTTTCCAAACACATTCAAAGAGAAATTTCTAATCAAAGTAAACTAAACCATACGGAGGACTATTACCATAGAAAAAAATGCACATCCAAACAGGGCCTAATTATATGTACACGTATATTGTAACGTTCAACTCAATCACGTGGTAAAATGCAGACTTGGAGATGCTACAACATTATTCTTTGACTTGATTTTGACTAAAAGCTCAGTCAATGCGGACACATCATAAAATAGAACAATACAGAAGCAATAATCTTTAAAAAAACTCCATAAGATAATCTAGTCAAATAAAATACTATGTTACATTATTTCAAAAATAAAAATACATAATAAAAAATAGTTCCTTAACTTCATAGAAATGAAAATGACTCTAGACTAGACCCTTAGCATGTGCAAACCTTCGGACTCATAAAATATGCATTAGTAGTGTCATCACCTATCAATTGCATTCATCGTCTACAGAGTCAAAAGTATGAGAGATAATTCTTTCATGAACGATGAAGCCTAATATATAACAGTAATAAGTAATAGGGATAAGAAGTAATAAGGATAATCATATATATGTAGATAAATACAAAGAGATTTCAACAATGCATTATGATAATCAATACCTATATTTTTTTCTCCCTTTTTATGATTTTAATTCAGAAATGATCAGAACATCAGTTGCATCTCGTGATACACAATAATTTCAGAGTTCAGAATTTTCCTGCTTATTTGATCAGTATTCTTTCCAGCATCGTTAGTAGCTAGAACATCAATCGCATCAAGATGCGTAGTAACTTCAGTATTCAAAATGTTCAAGCCTAATGAGTACTTAGGACCTCTTGGTTCTTTTTTATTTGTCTTGTCTGAAGTTCATCAAACATTACAATTAGTAGGTGAGCCTTTATGAGNTAGTAACTTCAGTATTCAAAATGTTCAAGCCTAATGAGTACTTAGGACCTCTTGGTTCTTTTTTATTTGTCTTGTCTGAAGTTCATCAAACATTACAATTAGTAGGTGAGCCTTTATGAGATGCAATAAAGATTCAGGTGGTTCCGATGCAGATACAACTAGTTAGGCCATGAAGCACGCATAAAAAAGGACGAATTCCTGAACCGAAGGGTATGAAACCCTAAAGAAGGATGAATCCCTAACATACACGACTATGATATGTACATGTATATTGTAACGTTCAACTCCATCATGTGGCAAAATGCAGACTTGGAGATGCTACAACATTATTCTTTGACTTGATTTTGACTAAAATCTTAGTCAATGCGGATACATCATAAAATAGAACAATGCAGAAGCAATAATCTTTAAAAATAAAACTCCATAAGATAGTCTAGTCAAATAAAATACTTTGTTACATTATTTCAAAAATAAAAATACATAATAAAAAATAGTTCCATAACTTCATAGAAATGAAAATGACTCTAGACTAGACCCTTAGCATGTGCAAACCTTCAGACTCATAAAATATGCATTAGTAGTGTCATCACCTATCAATTGCGTTCATCATCTACAGAATCAAAAGTATGAGAGATAATTCTTTCATGAACGATGAAGCCTAATATATAACAGTAATAAATAATAGGGATAATAAGTAATAGGGATAATCATATATATGCAGATAAATACAAAGAGATTTCAATAATGCATTATGATAATCAATACCTTTATTATTCTCCCCTTTTTATGATTTTAATTAAGAAATGATCAGAACATCATTTGCATCTCGTGATACACAATAATCAGAGTTTAGAATTTTCCTCACCATTAAATTCTTATTTGATCAGTATTCTTTCAAGCGTCGTTAGTAGCTAGAACATCAATCACATCAAGATGCATAGTAACTTCAGTATTCAAAATGTTCAAGCCTAGTGACAACTGAGGACCTCTTGGTTCTTTCTTATTTGTCTTGTCCTAAGTTCATCAAACATTACAATTAGTAGGTGAGCCTTTATGAGATGCAATAAAGATTCAGGTGGTTCCGATGCAGATACAACTAGTTAGGCCATGAAGCACGCATAAAAAAGGACGAATTCCTGAACCGAAGGGTATGAAACCCTAAAGAAGGATGAATCCCTAACATACACGACTATGATATGTACATGTATATTGTAACGTTCAACTCCATCATGTGGCAAAATGCAGACTTGGAGATGCTACAACATTATTCTTTGACTTGATTTTGACTAAAATCTTAGTCAATGCGGATACATCATAAAATAGAACAATGCAGAAGCAATAATCTTTAAAAATAAAACTCCATAAGATAGTCTAGTCAAATAAAATACTTTGTTACATTATTTCAAAAATAAAAATACATAATAAAAAATAGTTCCATAACTTCATAGAAATGAAAATGACTCTAGACTAGACCCTTAGCATGTGCAAACCTTCAGACTCATAAAATATGCATTAGTAGTGTCATCACCTATCAATTGCGTTCATCATCTACAGAATCAAAAGTATGAGAGATAATTCTTTCATGAACGATGAAGCCTAATATATAACAGTAATAAATAATAGGGATAATAAGTAATAGGGATAATCATATATATGCAGATAAATACAAAGAGATTTCAATAATGCATTATGATAATCAATACCTTTATTATTCTCCCCTTTTTATGATTTTAATTAAGAAATGATCAGAACATCATTTGCATCTCGTGATACACAATAATCAGAGTTTAGAATTTTCCTCACCATTAAATTCTTATTTGATCAGTATTCTTTCAAGCGTCGTTAGTAGCTAGAACATCAATCACATCAAGATGCATAGTAACTTCAGTATTCAAAATGTTCAAGCCTAGTGACAACTGAGGACCTCTTGGTTCTTTCTTATTTGTCTTGTCCTAAGTTCATCAAACATTACAATTAGTAGGTGAGCCTTTATGAGATGCAATAAAGATTCAGGTGGTTCCGATGCAGACACGACTAGTTAGGCCATGAAGCGCGCATAAAAAAGGATGGATTCCTGAACCGAAGGGTATGAAACCCTAAATAGAAGAAAATGAATCCCTAACAAAAGGGTATAAGACCCTACAAATAAGGGAATAAAACCCTAAAAATTGTCGGGACCTGCGATAGATTCAATTACAAAACATTAACAATTTTTTAAATCCTATTGCACCTCCACTCACCTCTAGGTCTTTAAGAACCTTAAGTCATAACAATAGTTTTAGACAATATCAAACAATCATTCAGTAATGTAAAAAAACCATCAAATTGAGGCATTCATTCATGCAAATAGTTTCTAAAGGAGAAAATGGCCAGCGCTTGGGGTTTGGAAATGCCTGTGTGCATGTGGCATGACGGCTACGCATGGCAAATAAATCACGAACGTGAACTTAACTTCATGGTGACTGGCGATCTCGTGGACATGACTTGCAACTTCCTAGGCGTGACTGATGACTTCACAGGCATGATTGGAAACTTCACGGGTGTGATTACAAGCGCCGATCTCCTTCCTGCTATTTCACAGGGCGTGACCACTTGCCTCACGCGCATGAGGATCAGTTTCACGGGCCGATATAATTTCTTCATGGTATGATGCACTGCCTCACGGGCATGAGGGTTAGTCTCATGGGCATGTCGTGTGGTTAATGGGCGTGATGATCTTCTTCACGGGCATGATCGAACACTCGATTTCTTCATCTCGCTTCGCGACCCGCAACCACATGCTTCACGGCCGTGGCCGAAGTCCTGAATTTCATCGTTCAATGTCAGCACGGTTGCGAAATCCAACTTCATGATCATGACGATGTCGAGATCCCCTTCTCCCCTAGTATGTTTTCATGTTCTTTTCATACAGTAGATTCCATACGACTTAGATCTAAACGTTACCATCTACAATATTATACCGAGATCAAACTTCATGATTATAACTATGCATCATTATTTCTAATTTGGCCATATTAATCTAATCATGATAGAAATTAAATAGTATAGAAGAACGCAAATATCCTCATATTATTATCTTCATCTAACATTGAATCTGTCATGCAATTGTTCTAATATGAAAAGCCTATCAGCAAAGTTCAGATCCCCATAACTTTTCAAACAATCCTTTGTTTTATTTATCATTCATATATGTAAATCCTTAAAAGTTGATCCTCTAGTTATATACCTAATTTCATTGGGCTGATTGTCGTTGTTTCCTTGTGCCTTGGTGATTCTTATCCTCGATCCGTGCATTATCCTCGATGTCCTTCACGTTCTCCTCTGTGCCAAGGAAAGTAGAATAGAAAAGAAGGAAAGGCTCTTGGATGCTAAGTCTCGAGGGAAAAGGGAGGGAAAAAAATTTTCTCCTCTTTAAAGGGCCTATTTACAAGAGGCTCTAGGGTTTTCTCTCTCTTTCACTGATTAGTCCTCTATTATTTAAGGCTAACCCAGAATCCACAATTAATATATTATTTAGATTATATAATTATTTAAATTAAATAGTGGGTGTTACATATAACATATGTATATGTAACAATACATGTATCGTCTACCAATATGTGCGTAAACAATTGCAAAAATCTCACGTGAACTGCTCTCTTACATGCAGCTCACTTGTCGAGTTCTAGATGGTTGGTTGGTATACATTTTGGAACAAGGAAAAAAAGTAATAAAACTATTAATTCTTAGATATTTCTTCTAATTTGAAATGATGACCTAATAATCAAATAGAAAGAAGAATAATTTTCTAGAGATGGAAGGTGAGGTCATCACGCTCGTACATTGTTTAGTAGGTGACATGTGATTTCATTAATTGTAACTCTCGAATATATAAAAACAAACTTTATCAATTAGTAATTGTAAGCAAATAATTAAGGTCATATCACATGGTTTGAGAAAATAATATTAATAGATGGCAGTTTCTTTATTTGGTATAAATATTAACGTCAACTTTGTTAGTGAAATGGGAGATATTGTTGGCAATAAATACACTATCGATCGTAGAAAGTACGGAACTGATTATGGGATAATATTAAACACATCCTCCTCCCCTAGCTAGCTACATACGAGGCACCTAAACAAATATAGAATACAACCTCCCCTCTCTCTCTCTCTACTATATATATATATATATGTATATATATATATATATANTATATATATATGTATATGTATATATATATATATATATATATATATTAATATTTATAAATGTATAGTAGAATCACCTTAATCAAGTTTCCCAGGTTCCTTGATTAATCTTTTTCCCGATATTAAAAATCCAAATCAGGAATATTATTATGAGTTTGAAAGATCACTATTAAACATGAACGTGCATAATCATGATGTAATACCCCATTTGGACACGAGCCGTGTTGCCAAAATGGTCGTGTCCAAGAAGGACGCGAGCCGTGTTGATAAAACAGGCCATATCCAAGAAGGACATGGGCCGCGTTGCTCCTACATGGCAATTTAATCATGGTCATATTAGACTTAATCACATTTAAAATCCTAATGCACACCTATATAAACCCCTAAGATGAAATTAGTCATCCCCAAACCCTCATTAGTTGTAGCAGCCGCCAGGTGATGCCCTCTTCTCTTTCTTCCTTCTCTTTTCTCTTCTCTTCTCTTTCTCATAGAGAATTATTCTAGTCTTGGAATTGCGCCAGGAGAAGGTGACAAAGATCAACGACGTCTGGAGGAGAGAGAAAGTAATAGCACGCAGAACGAGGAGGGACAAAGATATAATCTAGGACACGAGGCATATAGAAGATAATCACACAACGAAGAAGGTATGTAATTAGGATCATTAACAAAAACTAATTATTAGGTTTTAATGGTTTATTGATTATAGAAAAAGGTTTTCGATAGATTAATTCTCTATTGATTGGACTTTTATTGATCTTAAGATTTGACGATTTTCGTATGCAATTAATCTCTAAATATGATAATTAAATGCATAATCAGAGCCTAGACAAGAGCCGTGTTCCCCCATGACATGATATGTGTTGTGGTGTCCGCGTGAGACACGTCGGGTATGGGCCGCATCAGTTAATGATGCAAGCCGCGTCCGATGGAGGGTATAATGAATAAATGCTGAAAAAGGATCGCGTTCATGTCAACACAGTTCGCATCCTCTGGGAGGACGTTCACGTTGCACTCAACACGCGTCGTTACCGTGATGACAACATTCTTTGAACGAAACGATCCGCGTGCCTTATGAACACGGGCCACATTCTCGGAACCCTAATGAATGACGAGAAAGAAACTAGCTGTGTCATTTTTTGACACAACCTGAATGAAACTCATGAGGAAAACATACCGTGTTATCTGGAACAGATCCACGTCTTCTCATGGAAACATCATGTTCTGTCGTTGTATTCGCCTAAACGCTGTTGACCTAGGGGACAACACGGGCCCTGTCTCCTATGACGCGGGCCATGTCCCAGGATGATTGATAATATGTTTGAATGACTGTTTGAATCTAATTGAGGTAGGACTAGTGGTCTCTCATGCAAGCTTAGCACAATATATAATAAAGAGTTAAAAGATGCTAATAATTGTGCTAGAATGTATACATGAAGAGGAAGGCCCCAATGGACTAAGAGATTTATCCGTACTATTATTGGGTTCCTTTGGAAGTCACTGGGTCCCTTGTGGACTACTGTTTATGAGGATTGATTGAAGGGGTTAGGGTTGACCCATGGCCTAGTCATACTGGTGCCGGATGTCTGAAATCTTCATGTACTGGTAACCACTCATTATTGATTGAAAATAAAATATGATGCCACCGAAGAAGAATATAAAATAAGTATAATGAATTGAGTTTGAACATAATTATATATTGTGCACCATGAGATTTAGGTGTAACTGATATTCTTGCCACTATTACTGAAATGAAAAATGTAAAGAATTGTTAAGAACTAATCCTCCTCATGTTCTTACTTTTTTAAAGATAGAAAAGAAAATATTTGATCTACTCACATATTGACTCCTGATTATTGTTCATTTTTATATGATCTTCACATACTAAATGTCACAACTCACGGGTTTCTCCTTGCGAATTCAATTCATCCGGAAATCTAGATGCTTAATAGATGTCAATGGGGATGATGGTGATGCAGCTCGTGATGATCTATTTGCACATGGTATAGGATTCCTGGTTGAGTCTTACTAGTCATATGATAAAGGTAGATGATACTCTAAGTCATTATTATTTTATTTGATTTAGTCTTTTATGCTTAAATTTTATTAAAACTGATGTAATGAATTATTATTCTTCATAATGAAAAAGGATGTTTTAGTTTAAATTGTTGGTTTAATATGATGTGAGCCAGCTTGTTGGTCAAAGTCAAGTCAAAAGATGTAAGCCAATAGAGTTCCCCAAGAGTACGTTCTGCTAGGTGGCTAGGTGTGATTTTGGTGGCGTTACACATGAACTAGAGTGTTATTGAGAATGGGTTGTTGAATCTAGGATCTCAAGATTATTTTGATGATCACAAATTTGTGAGGGAACTTAGTTCGACTGATAAACTTGTTGAGGTGATTTCTTACAGACAGGTTTTCAAGTTCAGAACATGATAGGTCGACCAAAGTTAAAGAACACACGACCTATGCATATAGAAGACATATAAGAAGAACCTTATGTGTGTAGTGGTCATCCAAAGCATATGAAGTGGTCGACCAATGTTGAAGGGAAAGATCTAAGAAGTGAAGTCAAAGACTGAACAGTCGATCGAAGATATTTAAAGGACGACCGATGACAAGGGCTGAACAGAGGAGGTCGTTCGATAAAGAACAATGGGCGACCGATGGTTTCACACTTATAAAAAGGAGATGAAGAATGGTCGGTCTAAGGAGAAGTGAACGTCCGGTGAGGAGAAGCCGAATAGGTGCTTTGGTTGAGGGAAGGAGAGGTCGTTTGAAGTTGAAGAGAGGACGATCGAAGACCTGAGGATGAAGACAATGGACGTCCAAAGGTCCCAGAGTGAAGACAGTGGACGATCGGGAGATTGCCAAGCTAGAGTGAACGTCCGAAGGCTCTTGTGTTGAAGCAGCGGGCAACCTTAGCTGATGATAGGATGAAGATCGGTCGATTGAAGATGGAGTGCGGACGATCTGTAGATTTCAGATAAAGACAAAGGCCGTCCGAAGTACTTGGTGAGAAGACAAGTGGACGTGTAGTAGTTTGTCAGATCTAAGATGAGATGAAGATCGGAGACCGCAGGATGAGCCGACGTCCGATGAGGTGTCAGAGGTCGTCCGAGGGATGAAGAGACAAAGCATCGGTCGACCAGGGTATTTGACAGGAGAAGAGTGGACGTCCAAGGAATCTGACGAGTTTGTCAGTGGACGTCCGAAGAATGTCAGAAGAGGAAAAGAACGTCCGAAGATTTCAGTGAAAATGAGCGGGCGTCCGAAGCTTGTCAGAGGAAGTTTTGGCGGACGTTCGAGGATCTCATTGGAAAGTGAGCGAACGGCCAAAGCACTGACAGAAGAATGAGCGGACATATGAGGATCTCAGTGTGGAATGAGCGGACGCCCGAAGTATCCACAAGGATGAGCAGTGGACGCTCGAAGGATTCAGGGAGAATCAGCAGATGATCACATGTGTGCCAGAGGTTATGGCACAAGTCTAGTCGGCCGACCGAAGGTGAAGAGCGGGCGACCGAATGATCTTGACGAAGGGCTTCAACTCCAGAAGTGGACGTCCGGTGATTCAAGTACAATCAGCGGGCGACCAGAGAAGTTGAAGGAGATGATGCAGTGTCAAGTCGGGCGACCGCAGGAGGAGCGGACGACCGAAGGAGCTTGATAGGTATCTTTAACGCCAGGAGTGGACGTCCGAGGAAGATTGGGTGCAATCAACGGACGACCAGAGATGTTGAAGATGGAGGTGCAAAGTCAAGTCAGTCGACCGTAGGAGCAGCGAGTGACCAAAGGAGCTTGACAGATGTCTTCAACTCCAGGAGTGGACGTCCGAGTGATTGAGGTGCAATCAACAGGCGACCAGAGAAGTTGAAGACGATGAAACAAGGTCAAGATCGATCGGCCAAAGGATTGGCGAACGATCGAAGGAGTTTGACAGATGGCTTCACTCAAGAGTGGACGTCCAAGGTGATTGGGGTGCAATCAGCGGACGACCAGAGATGAGTGGGAGCTGGAGGAGGTTAAGATCGGTCGACCGAAGTTGAAGCGCGGACGACCGAAGGAGCTTGACCGAAGTCTTCATCCGAAGGGTGGACGTTCGAGAAGATTGAGGTGCAATCAGCGGACGACCAGAGACAGGTTGAAGATTTGGACTCAAGTCAAGATCGGTCGACCAAAGAGTTGGCGGACGATCGAAGGAGCTTAACTGAGGGTCAAATGCTTCAACACTTGAACTGCGGACGTCCGAGGGTGAGCGATGGACGATCGAAGCACCAGACAATAATTCAAGTGGAGATTTCACCAGAGCAGCGGTCGACCAAGGCAGGAGCAGCAAGCGACCGAGGGGTAGGTGAATGATACTGTACTTGCATTAACGACTAGTTTTCTAAGTGAGGAATTAGGCCGTTAGTGCAGAGTATATATTATAATCCCAAGAGTCTTGGGAAGTAACTTTGGGAAATTATCTAGTGAGAGCTTGAGCGAGAAAGCCTTAGTTCCCCTTCNGAGAGAGAGAGAGAGAGAGAGAGAGAGAGAGAGAGAGTACTATAGAGAAAGAGAACACTATAACACACTAACATATATAACTAAAAAATGAAATAATTATATATATATAATATATATCTAAGTTTATTAATAAAAATCTGAATATAAAAGTTATATATTAAATATTATATTTTAAATTATTTTCTAAATAAAATATTAAATAAGATATAAATATAAGATACTATTTATATTCTACTTAATAATTAAATTATTTAAACACAATATCACATCTTAGATTTTCAACTCCCACATAAAACTATAATATTGAACTACGAAGTTAAGAAATATAAATAGAAAAGTTAAGAATTGAAAATATTAAATTAGAAATATATTAAATTTCACAATTTCAAAACACTAATTAGATATTTATAAAACATAAATCATAATGAATATAAACTTTTGTATAGAGATATATATTCATAAATTTAATAAATTTAAAATAATCATTAATATTTATTTAAAATAATATTGCATCTCAAATGTAATTTTAATGAACTGAAAAAATGCTACAATTTGATAATAAAACTTTGTAAATTAAAATTATAATTATGATGAACCTACAAATTAAAAAATAAAATGGAAATATAATGATAAAATTTATCAAACCTTTTTAAAAGAATTAATAAGACTAATAATGAATAGAATATAATAAATAAATAAAAAAATCAAATAAACATTTAAAATAAATTAAATTCTAAACTAAAATTTAGCAAATTAAGTTAAAATTAGATTTAACATAAAATATTGACATATAGAAACAAAATATCACTGTTTATAGAAAAAATGCTAATAATAAAATATTTAATTTACAAAATGAATAATAATTTTCATTTATATAATCATTGAAATTTCAACCAAAAAATTAAATTTACTTGACATAATTCATTTACATATATTGAAATAATATAAAAAACTACTATAAATATAAATCACCATATAATTTTCACCTATAATCATTCATTACCAATTACATCATACCAAACTAACTGCTAATCAAAATGACTAAATCGGAATAATGCAGTAAAAACTTGGGGCTTCTTAGGCTAATTGTCTCCAATGACATATTATTACATAAAATCGTAATATGTATTTGTTTTTTTATTAAAAAATTTTAGATATGACACTACTCAATTGTAACACTACTAAAAGCGATCCTTGTCATGTGGCAAAATTTGCCTTTGAAAACATTACTCAATTTTATATTTTGACTATGGTCGGTCAAATACAATGAGACATGAGCGGAAAAAAGAAGAAACTAATGCATACTAAAAGATAATTTTTTTAATGTTGAAGCCTAGTGACATAAGTAACAATGATTTCATAATCCACTACATGATAATGTTTTATTATAATGACAATTAAAATACAAAAAAAGTGAGATATCTATGATGGTCCTTGAACCATGTGCAAATAAGTCTCGAGCATCATCGCCGCACACCGAGATTCCACTTTTCACTTGCATGCAACTGCAAGAACCAAATGTAAGGGAGGCAATTCTCCCGTGAGCTATGAAGCCCAACTGTGTGATGGATGATGATGATGATGATGATGATGATGATGATGATGATGATGATGATGATGATGATAATAATAATAATAATAATAATAATAATAATAATAATAATAATAATAATAATAATAATAATAATAATTATAATTATAATTATTATTATTATTTTTTCATGATAGAATAATAAAAGTATAAGACGACGTTCATGATAACATTAGATGACAATAATCCCATATGATTCAATAGTACAACAAGACTAATAATAACAAATCAATATCAACGATTAATATGAATACTTTCATTCGGTGTCATGCTAGATGCAACACAATAATACTTTATATGATCGATAACTCATCATGATTAAATAAGTCCAAGGTGATGCAATGTCTCAATGTAATTCGGTGTCTAATTTCGATGGCTCAATGCGATGGATAACTCAATAATGATTCAATATCTCACGTTTGATAGTTCAATACGATTCAATAGCACAATGTACTTCATCGGCTCAATGTGATTCAATGGTTCAATATAATTTAATTGTTCGATATGGTTCAATGAATCTAGGTCTCAATGTGGTTCAATGATTTTGCTTTATGAGCATTGTTTTTCATCTTCTTTAGTAAATTTATTCGTTAGGAAGATCTTTTCAATTTTATAGAGTTCTCCATGCAAACAATACAACCTAATGCTAGTGGCCAATGGGGGATCAAGCCACGACAAATGCCCTCTTTAGGTAAGGACAAATCACGCGCCTTCGATGAAGTCCTTATCACTAAACAACAACAATGAATGAGGGTGCATTAGGTATACCATGGCGACCCTCAATTTGTAACTTGGGGTATTTCCATTTTCCTCCCTCGAACTATCACAAAATTTCATATCTACCCCTAAACTATAAAACAGGGCAGATGTATATATAAATTTTTTTTATCGAATAATTTATTCCAAACAACCTAGTTTTTTATTTTCTTAATTTTTATTTATTAAATGACAACTTTACCCTCTGAATAAAACAAATCCTCTCTCTCTATTGAATCTAGGATCCCGAGATTGTTTTGAATGATCATAAATTTTGTAAGTGAACTCAGTCTATACTAATGAACTTGTTTGAGTTGATTTCTGTAACAGGACATAGACAAGTTCAGTACAGCAGTGGACCTGAGCTAAAGGAATGGACGACCACTGCAC